>JAFLJL010015249.1:20000-25000 GCA_018398815.1 Conus ventricosus | reverse complement strand
CAGAGAGCGAGAGACACCCCTCAGTGTGTGAATAGTGGAAGGGCCGCCGCGATGTTTTCGACTCGCGACGGATCTTCCGAACCGTAAGCCGGAACACCTCTGGGTGATACAACGTCGGACCCCGTGATGCTGGGGTCACTGGTTCGAGTCTCCGCGCAAAGCTAACATCGCAGTCAAGGGAGAAAAACTAGAGACAGCTCGAGCTTCAAGTTCTTCGGGGCAATCATTTCAGATGAAGGATCAAACCCTGAAGTGCTCTCCAGAGTTGCCGCAAACGACAGCAGTGCTAGCCAGAATTAAGATCCATCTGGAATGACAGAAACATCACAAGTCGGTTCCAAGATGAGACTGATGCGCTCCCTGGTCATTGCCATATTTCTCTGTGTCTGTGAGACGTGGACTCTGTTGACAGCTGAACTTGAGAGAGGGATTCAGGCATTAGAGGTGAGATGCTTCGGCAAGGTCCTTGGCATCTCGTACAAAGACCACGTTACCAACTTGGAGGTCCAGACCAGAGTAAGGCAAGCCATTGGACCTTACGAAGACCTGTTGTCCACAGTGAAAAGAAGGAAAATGGGATGATATGGTCATGCTCCCCAAACCCTTGTGCCCTACCAATGGTTGTAGAAACTCGAGGAGTCCACGGGTCATGCATCATTCTGCTAATTTTTGCTGACATTGTATGGCATTGGAATAATTGACTGACTCCAAATTCCAGGACAAAGTCATCTTTTTCACATTAAAAACAAACAAATAACAGCGCATTTTTTTCCACAGAGCCAAGGTGGCTTTCATCAGTTCAACATTGTTGTCCCAACCCGAACTCTGACCTGTACAAGCACCCATAACCAGGTGGCGCATGCCAGTTTACTGAAACAGGGAAGGGACTGTGGGGGGGGGGGGGGGGGGGGGGGGGATGGGTGAGGAGTGAGGGACGTTCCACACAGAGCATCCTTGGCATGTGATTAGAAATGGACATAGAGGCGTGACCCCAGTCAACGGTCATTGTGTTCTCCTCAAAACCAGAACGCCTTGTCCACTTGGACTTGTCTCCTTGATTCCTCTCGTTCCTCTCGCGCCCCCTAGTTTGTTTTTTTTCCCCCTGTGCGGCGAGGCAGAGGGCAGCCAAGCAAGCAATCGGCTGCCGCGCTGTCTGTCTGTCTTGTCTGTCTTAATAATAATAATAATAATGAATACTTATATAGCGCCTATTCTCGGCTAGAGGCCAAGCTCTAAGCGCTTTACAATCAACACTCGTTTACACAGCGGGCTGCCTACCTGGGTAGTGCCGACTGAAGAGCTGCCAGCTGGCGCTTCATTCAGTCGTTTCCGTGTCATCCAGTCAGTATCGTTCAATATCAATCACTCATTTTCCTTACTTCCTTCATTCTTTCCATTTCTCACGCAGGGTGCATGCTATGTGTAACGTGTCATCCTGTCCATACCAACGGCCAAACTGGCCTTCTCTTCCGAAAGTTGGTGATGGGATTTTACGTGTGTGCAAGATGTTATGCGTGCGTTCACACACGGAACCTCGGTTTATAGTCTCATTCGAAGGACTGTATGGGAAATGGAGTCAGAACCAATGTTAACTCCGAGGGAAAAATCCCCCTGTACCGAAACGCCCCGGCGGAGGTTCGAACCCGCAACCCCAGGATCACCAAGATTACGAGTCAGGCGCTCTACCAACTGAGCTATTCCGGCTCTTACCAGGTAACAGGCGTTGGGGGGACAGGACAAAGTTATCTCCATTTTGCCAGCACCTGTTTCCTGTCCCGCCTTTACTCCCTTCCTCTAGCGGCGGCGCCACGCCTCCCCCCCACCCCGTCACCCCCCCCCCCCTCTCTCTCTCTTCTCTCCGCCGCTCTTCTGTTCACTCGCCCTTTTCCCCCCCCCGGAACTGTTTGTTCTATATCAGCAGCTGCTAGCTGGGTTTAGCTTACCTTTCCACCTTCGCCATTCTTTCTTTCTTTTCTTTTCTTTTTTCTTTTTTTTTTTAAAGGGGAGATCAGTGTATATATACCTCTCGTCTTACTTCTTCACGCCTCCTGTCCTCCCCCCCCCCCTCCCCCTTCCACTTCAAGGGAGGTTATAGCGGTGCCGGCCTGTCGGCGAATGGGGTCACAGAGGATGGGACGACTGTATAATAACAGACTCTAAAACCAGGGTTCACACGTCGAGTTCATGCACAGGTCACGTTTAGTTGAAGAGATAATCTTGGATCTGAAGTGTTAGTTCTTTTCTTTGGGGCGGAAAATAAACAACCCTGGAGGCCTTCCTCCCCACTTCGCTATCGGTTTTGGTCGGGAGGTTGGAGGGGTGTGTGTGTGTGTGTGGGGGGGGGGGGGGGGGGGGGGGGGGGGCGCAGCAGTTAGCTTCTTTGGTTCATCCACCCCTTTTTCTGCTCTTTCGTTCGGTTGTGGACTTTGGGAGGTCTGAACAATCACGGATCAGTTTGTCAGTTGGTGCATCTGGCAAGACTTCAAAAGTCGACCGACTGTGTTACTTTTCTTCTTGCTGTGCTTAGTTTGCGTGTTGATATTGAAGAGAGATGGGAAGTGAGCCGGGCTCTTTGAACCACGGGACTTTGGAGTTGTAATTAAGGGGGGAAGAAGAACAAGTGTTGCGGTGTGTGGGGGGTGGGGGGGGGGGGGGGGGGGAGGGAGTTGGGGGGTAGGGATGGGGAGGAGGCAACGTTTCGACTGAAAGACGTTTTGCGAATGTTTGTTTCGTGGCTGGCTGTGATGGTGTGCTGGACTGGTTTTTGTGTGTGTGTGTGTGTGTGTGTGTGTTTCAGGCTGTGTTTGATGTGTCGTCTTCATCCTTCCTCTGAGGCTGTTCTGAGCTCTCCTTGTCAGTGATGTCTGTCCATTTGTCGATGAGTTTCCGTGCTTGGCTTGAAATTTTGAAGGAATTTCTTCATTCTTTCTAAAGATTTTGTTGCTGTTTTTCTTTTTTTTTTTCTTTTTGAGCGTTGTCTTCATCTTTGTGTGATTTTCTTTGTCTTCTTTCTTTTTTCATTTTTTTCTTTTTTTTTTTTTTTTTTTTTGTAAATAGTTTGTGCTGTACTCTCCTCGTCTTCTTGTATTGTTGTTGTAGTCAGTGGCGTGCTGTCTTCATCTTCAAATGATTTTTTGTGTGTTCTGGGCTGTCTTTGGAGTACTACTATTCTGGTGATTTTTGTTTTCTTATTGGCTGTCTTTGGAGTACTACTGTTCTGGTGATTTTTGTTTTGTTGTTGACTGTCTTTGGGATGCTGTTTGGATGATTTTTGTTCATGGCTGCCCGTGCAGTCCTGGTTTGGTTGACCTTGTTGATGGCTGTCTTTGAAGTGCTGTCTTCTGATGATTTTGATGGCTGTCTTTGAAGTGCTGTCTTCTGATGATGTTGATGGCTGTCTTTGAAGTGCTGTCTTCTGATGATGTTGATGGCTGTCTTTGAAGTGCTGTCTTCTGATGATGTTGATGGCTGTCTTTGAAGTGCTGTCTTCTGATGATGTTGATGGCTGTCTTTGAAGTGCTGTCTTCTGATGATGTTGATGGCTGTCTTTGAAGTGCTGTCTTCTGATGATGTTGATGGCTGTCTTTGAAGTGTTGTCTTCTGATGATGTTGATGGCTGTCTTTGAAGTGCTGTCTTCTGATGATGTTGATGGCTGTCTTTGAAGTGTTGTCTTCTGATGATGTTGATGGCTGTCTTTGAAGTGCTGTCTTCTGATGATGTTGATGGCTGTCTTTGAAGTGCTGTCTTCTGATGATGTTGATGGCTGTCTTTGAAGTGTTGTCTTCTGATGATGTTGATGGCTGTCTTTGAAGTGCTGTCTTCTGATGATGTTGTTGGCTGTCTTTGAAGTGCTGTCTTCTGATGATGCTGTTGTTGAGGGCTGTCTTTGGAGTGCTGTCTTCTGATGCTGTTGTTGGGGCTGTCTTTGGAGTGCTGTCTTCTGATGCTGTTGTTGAGGGCTCTTTGGAGTGCTGTCTTCTGATGATGCTGTTGAGGGCTGTCTTTGAAGTGTTGTCTTATGATGCTGTTATTGATGGCTGTCTTTGGAGTGCTGTCTTCTGATGCTGTTGTTGAGGGCTGTCTTTGGAGTGCTGTCTTCTGATGATGCTGTTGAGGGCTGTCTTTGAAGTGTTGTCTTATGATGCTGTTATTGATGGCTGTCTTTGGAGTGCTGTCTTCTGATGCTGTTGTTGAGGGCTGTCTTTGGATGTTTTTGTCTGTGGAGTGCTTCGTTGCTCTGCTCCTGGCAACGAGAGGAAAATGGTGATGTTGGGAGGAGGGGGGGGGGGGGGGGGGAGTTGGAGAGGCGTGGTGATTGGTGTCATAAATGAGATAAATGAAAATGAGAGACTGATATTTGAATGGTACGCGAAACGACTGAATGAGCGCCAGTAGGCTGCTCTTCGGCCGGCTCCTACCTGGGTAGGCAGCCCGTTGAGTGAGTGAGGTAGTGTGTTTATTGTAAAGCGCTTAGAGCTTGGTCTGTTACCGAGGATAGGCGCTATATAAATACCAATATGATATGATATGATCCATTGTCACAGACTCGAACGAGTCGATCAGCAGAACTCTCCTGTTCATCGGTTTATCAGCAGCGCTGTTGTGGAGAGAAAGAGAGAGAGAGAGAGAGAGAGAGAGAGGTGTTAACAACAGAAGGGGAGGGGAGGGGGGGTTAGAAGAAGGGGGTTACAGACGGGACAGTCAGTTGAAGAGAGGACGGTGTTAGTAGAACTTGTGAGCCGCGGTGAAGAGTGTCAGCGTGAGGTCAGGTGGTTCAGGAGCCCCCACCAGCCTCTTAAACCTCGCTGATGGATGGTGATGCTCCAAAACCCTGAGGGTGCCTTCCGCGCCGTTTCGTTGGCCTGAAGAGGGTACATTACATATACCCACCACGTGACATCGCCCACCCAACCCGCCACCCCCCCCCCCACCCCCCTAGAGAGGAAAGAGCCCAAGATGGGGAAAAGGCCAGCGCCAACAACGACCGACTATCCACGCG
>JAFLJL010015249.1:12500-15000 GCA_018398815.1 Conus ventricosus | reverse complement strand
TCACTCACTCACGCTCGCGCGCACGCACGCACGCACGCAACGCACCACAGTCACACACGCACACGCACCACCACACACACACACACACACACACACACAAAACCACCACACACCACCGAGACCTTGGACGCCCCAAATGTTGGAACGTCCGTCATTGTTAAGGGACGACGACCCACTAGGTGACTAGCTGTTACCAAAGCGTGTGCCGCCAAACCCACAGGGGACAGGGGGAACTGGGAGCGTTGGAAGGTGGTGGTAGGGGGTGGAGGATTTTTTGTTTTTACTAAGGAGAGACGGAACATGGTATGCGCTGTTCCCCCTCCCCCCACAGGTGATGAGGAAGCGTGCTGGCCTTCAGCCCCCCACACACACACCAACCACACCACACACACCACACACACACACCCCTCATACGCACACACACCTACGCACTTCACACACACATACACCACACACCCCGCACGCACGCACGCACGCACACACACACTCACACGCACGCACGCACGCACGACGCACGCCCGCTCACTCACACGCACACACACACACACACACACACCACACACACACACACACACACACACACACACACATACACACAAGCGCGCGCGCGCACCTACGTATTGTTCTCGGGGGTGGGGTGGGGGGGGGGGGTAGTTGATGCATCCAGTGTAATGATTAGTCATCGTCAACTCGACTCCCCATCTGATATATGCAAAGAAGAACATTGTCATTTTGTGTGGTAATAGGGGCCAGTCAGGGAGGAGAAGAGAGAGAGAGGGGTGAGAGGAGTGGGTAGGGAGAGGTTTGGGGTGGGGGGGGGGTGGCTTGTTGAGCGCGCACGTGGCCCCTCCCGACCCCCTCTCCCGCTCCCTCCCCTCCCCCCCCCCCCCCCCCCCCCCTCAAACCCTACCCTTCCCAGGATACCTTCTTGTGTCCATTGTCGTTGAGTCGGTTGTCTGTCGGTGACAAGCGCCGTGTTGTTCAACCGCACCTGTCACGGTTTTTTATTTATTTATTTATTTATTTTTTTGGTTACATTTTGATGTTCAAAACAACTCTTCTCATCATTCTGTTTTCTATTTTCCTTTAAAATAAACAGTATCTCTCCACGACCTCCTCTTGCCCCCCCCCCCCCCCAACCCCACCTCTCCCCCCCCCTCCCCCGCGCCCTATTTTGTGTTCAAAATTTGACGCAACAAAACTGTCCATAAACGAACTTTTCCAAAGGAAATGAAATAAAATGAAAGAAAAAACAAAAAAAGGACCGGCTCTGAAATGAAGAGGGAGACTGATTTTAGCTGTTCAGGCTTCTGAAGCATTGCTTCAGTTAAGGTTTTTGTGGATCCGACGACTGACTGGAAGACAGCAAAGCAGAGGTGTCGGTTGTCATACAGGAGGAAATGACTGGAAGACAGCAAAGCAGAGGAAATGACTGGAAGACAGCAAAGCAGAGGTGTCGGTTGTCATACAGGAGGAAATGACTGGAAAGAAAAAGCAGAGGAAATGACTGGAAGACAGCAAAGCAGAGGTGTCGGTTGTCATACAGGAGGAAATGACTGGAAGACAGCAAAGCAGAGGTGTCGGTTGTCATACAGGAGGAAATGACTGGAAGACAGCAAAGCAGAGGAAATGACTGGAAGACTGCAAAGCAGAGGTGTCGGTTGTCATACAGGAGGAAATGACTGGAAGACAGCGAAGCAGAGGTGTCGGTTGTCATACAGGGGGAAATGACTGGAAGACAGCAAAGCAGAGGAAATGACTGGAAGACAGCAAAGCAGAGGAAATGACTGGAAGACAGCAAAGCAGAGGTATCGGTTGTCATACAGGAGGAAATGACTGGAAGATAGCAAAGCAGAGGTGTCGGTTGTCATACAGGGGGAAATGACTGGAAGACAGCAAAGCAGAGGTGTCGGTTGTCATACAGGAGGAAATGACTGGAAGACAGCAAAGCAGAGGAAATGACTGGAAGACAGCAAAGCAGAGGTGTCAGTTTTCATACAGGAGGAAATGACTGGAAGATAGCAAAGCAGAGGTGTCGGTTGTCATACAGGAGGAAATGACTGGAAGACAGCAAAGCAGAGGAAATAGACTGGAAGACAGCAAAGCAGAGGTGTCGGTTGTCATACAGGGGGAAATGACTGGAAGACAGCAAAGCAGAGGAAATGACTGGAAGACAGCAAAGCAGAGGTGTCGGTTGTCATACAGGGATAAATGACTGGAAGACAGCAAAGCAGAGGTGTCGGTTGTCATACAGGAGGAAATGACTGGAAGACAGCAAAGCAGAGGTGTCGGTTGTCATACAGGAGGAAATGACTGGAAGACAGCAAAGCAGAGGAAATGACTGGAAGACAGCAAAGCAGAGGTGTCGGTTGTCATACAGGAGGAAATGACTGGAAGACAGCAAAGCAGAGGAAATGACTGGAAAGCAGAGGTGTCGGTTGTCATACAGGGGGAAATGACTGGAAGACAGCAAAGCAGAGGAAATGACTGGAAGACAGCA
>JAFLJL010015249.1:0-7500 GCA_018398815.1 Conus ventricosus | reverse complement strand
TGTGTGTGTGTGTTGTGCTGACTCGGTCTTGTGACAGAAAGTTCTGTGGAACGTGATCAGTAGTGTAGGGAGGGGTTTCTGTTATGAAGTGGGAAGTCGGCAGAACTCGTACCCTTCAGATTTATTGTCCCCCCCCCCCCTCCACTCAGAGGGACATGACGGGCCACCTGCAGACTGCAGCCCCCCCCCCCCCCCCCACCACCACCAAACGTACAGTCCTCCCCTTCCCAACCCCATCCCACCCCAACCTCGACCTTAAAGAGGTTTTTGTCCATCGTGGATGCACTGTGGTCTCGCTTTATTACCGCGCGTGTCTCTCGAGGATAGTTGTGCAAGCTAGCTACATCGAATGGTTGTTTAAAAAAAAAGAAAAGAAAAGAAAAAGGAAAGGAAAGAAAAGAAAACAAGGACGAAAGTCAGGACGACTCTGGAGAACCAAAAGTCAATGGCAAGTCGTCCGTCTTACACTTTTTTTTTTTTGGTCTGGCACTCGGTCTGTTAGTCCCCCTTCCCCCCCCCCCCCCACTCCACCCCACCCCCCGCCCCCACCCCAAACCCCCAATTTGGGCCTCCCTGGAGGGTTTTCACAAAAAGGGGGGAAAGGAGGGGGGGGGGAGGGGGTAGGATGGGACGTGAAGCTGGAAAATTTTTCTTGCTCTGCCCCTGTGGGTATGGCGGTGATGCCATTAAACTGGAGGGGACGCCCTATTTTCCGACCCCTCCCCCCCTTTTTCCCCAATTCACTCGCCACCCCCCCCCCCCCCCCCTCAAACCTTACCGCCCAATCCCCTTTGTCATCAGCCTTTTGTCAGGGGACTGATTTGGTAGGGGTGATAAAATTTTTGAAAGAGTCTTTGGCCCGGTTTTTTGTTGGTTTTCCTTCCTGAAAAATCGGATTTTCCTCCGGGGAAAGAGGAGGGGAGAGGGGGGGGGGGAGGGGGGGGGGGGGGGGGGGGATTATGGTGGGGAAAAATTTCTTGCCGCCGGGGTTGTGGGGCGGGGGGGGGGGGGGGTGGGGTGGGGTAGGGGAGGGGGGGGGGGAGGGGCCCGCTCCCCCTCTAGTTGAATGGTGGAGAAAAAAGAAGGGGGGTGGTTGTTAAAATTGGCTAGGCCGAAACACCCCACACACGTCAGGGGGGGGGGGGGGGGGGGGGGGGCCCCTTAAAAGCGATGGAGGTGGGGGAAAGGGGTGTGGGGGTTTAGTTTTTCCGGGGGACAGTCACATGCCCCGGGGGAAAAGGTTTGGGGAGCTTTTTCCGGGAAAGGGGGAAATCTGGGATTGCTGGGGGACGGAGGGGGGGGGGGGGGGGGGGGGCGTGGGGGGGGGGGGAGGGTCAGCCCCAAACCCAATCCGCGCGGCCTGGGGGCGGATGGGGGATTAGGGGGAGGGGGGGGGGGGGGGGGTTTTTTTGGGGGTACGGTGCCCTGCCCCCGTGATCCGTCCCCCATGGTTTTTTTCGTGAGGTGGAGGGGGGGTAGACGGATCCTGTAAATCATCCCGTGCCCTTTGGTCCCCCCCCCGTTGTCTCCGCGCTGTCTCCTTAAAAAACCGAGTTTTGGGGGTTTTCCCCCGCGCTTTGCGCGCGCGGGCGCGTTGTGTGTGTGTTGTGTTTTGTGTGTGGGGAGGAGAGAGAGAGAAAAGGAGAAGAGAGAGAGAGGTGAAAAGGGGGAAGAGAGAGATTTTGAGAGGATGACTGACGGGACTGACGGGGACTGACTAAAAAAGAAAAAGGGAAGAGAGAGAGAGAGGTTTGGGGTTAATTTTGGGGGGGGTGGTGGGGGGGTGGGGGGGGGGGGGGGGGGTTTGTGCGGGGGGATGAGAGGGGGAAAGGGGGGGAAGGGGGGGGGGGGGGGGGGTGCGGAAAGGAAACCCCGACCCTTGGGTTGGTGAAGTGGATGGGCAGTCAGTAAATTTAAAGCGACAGTGGGCTAATGGTGTGGCGGGGGCCCGGGAACACCTCAGAAAAGATCGCCCCTGCGTGTGACGAGCTAAGCATGGGGCCCAGAGGGGCGTGGGACGTGGGGGAAAACTGCTGGTATTGTGACGGAAGGGGAGGAAAATAAAACCTGTCAGCTGCTCAACTTGACGGCCCCAGAGAGAGAGGAGAGAGAGGAGGGGAGAGAGAGAGGGGGGGGAACCCGACATGGGAAATTTTCCCCGGGCCCAAGTTAGGAAAACTTTTAAAGGGCAAAGGATGTGTCTTAGGCCCCCCCTTTTGTGTTCCAGAAGAAGACCCCCTTCCATGTCGAGGTGTTTTTTTCCCTTTTCTTTTTTTTTTTCTCTTTCTTTACTTGTTTTTCTTGAGGGTTTTTTTTTTTTTTAAATATTTCTTGCGGGGGGGGGGGGGGGGGGGGGGGGGGGGAAAAAATCTGTATAAAGCAAAAGGGACCAATTTCGCAAATTGCTTTTTTTTCGCACGTCGCCGTACACACCCCACACACACACACCCAAAACACACAAAAACCACACGCGCAACACGCCGAAACACACACACAAAACCACACACACACACACACAAAACCACCCCAACACAAAACCCCAAACACACCCCCTTTCCCCTGTTTTCCGGTTTTGGGTTGAAGCCCGGAATATAAAATTTGTTAAACACGGGGAAGCTTTGTGGATTGTTGGAGGGAAAGTGGGTTTATCCTGGGGGAATCTGGTAAATGCTGGCAGTACATGAAAAATTCCGCTGGGTCGTGAGGAAGTTCCCCTTTCCCTTTCCCCCTTTTGCCCTCGCTTTTCACCTCGTTGGCTGTCTTTTTTCTCTGTCGTCTTGTTTTTTTTCCCGTTTTTTGAAAACGAGTGTCCCCCTTTTCGTCGCCCCGCGCGCGTGGGGTGTGTGTGTTTGAAAAGGGAGAGAGGGGAGGAGAAAAGGAAAGGGGGAAGAGGAGAGAGGAGAGAGAGAGAGAGAGGGGATTGATTGTGTGAGGGGAGGAGAGAGGAGAGAGGGAGTGTCACGGACAAAAATGAAACCCAACCCCTTGGAGTGCCCGCCAATTTGTTCGGACTTTGCTTAATTTAAACATTTTGGGCTATAGAGGGGCCCCGGGGTTGGGCCCCCCGCCAATTAAGCTTGGGGAGGGGCTTCCCGGGGAGAGGGTTTCGACCCACCCAGACGGGATTTAACCCTTTTTGGAAACGACCCCTTCGAGGGTTTAGCGAGACGGGGCGTAGGCCGGGGTCAGGCCTTTGGGCCCAAAATTTGTAAAAACCGCGTCATTGTTAGTTAGACGTCGTGGCGCCCCCCGACCAGTAGCCAAATTTAGAGTCCCCCGTGCCCCGATTAACCCAAAAGGGCCCGCCATTTAAAATGGGAAAAGGGGGGGGGCAAGGTTTAGTGTGTGGGGGGGGGTAAAAATTTAGCTAATAATTAGATGAAAAAATTAAACCACCACAGGAGTAAGGCTTTGTGGGGGGGACTGTAATGATTTAAATATTCAATGGAATTAGGGGGGAGAAAAACTTGGTATCAGGCGGTAAAAATATGCCCAATTGGTACGGGCCCCTTTGGACACGGGGGTTAGGGCAAAAAAGGAAAAAGCGTGGTGAGAGGGGAGAAAAAAGGGGGGGGAAAACGAACGGGGAAAGAGGGAGAGGGAGAAGTTCGGGGGAGTAGGCTTCCCCTACAGGAAGGCGGGAAGGTTTTTTGGGGTAGGGGGGGAACGAGGGGGGGGAAACGAACAGAGGGGAGAGAGGGGAAAGGGTCTGAGTGAAAATCTCTGGGGAAAGAGAAGAGCGGAGAAGGGGGGGAAAAGGGGAGGAGGGGGAGGGAAAAAACCAAGTGGGGCTTTAAAGCACGAGATAATCTGAGAAAAGGGAAACTTAGGAGAGATGTGGGGGAGGGGATTGCTAACTAATGAAGGGGAAAGAAAAAAGAAAAAAAAAAAGAAAAAAAAAGCAACCTTTGTCCATTTAAAAGGGAGCGGGATAAAAGAGAAAAGAGAGGTGAAATGCTTTAATGCAGGAAAAAAGAAAGGAAAACAGATCGAATTTTGGGGTTAGCCCATGTTCTATTTTCAGGGGGTTTTTAGACCTCATATTGGGCCCAGCCCCATTTTCTTTCGCCCGGAAAAAAAGCCAGTCCCAACAGTCTCACCTGACCAGGCGGCAGCAAAACCAAATTTCCAGGGCCAGAAGTTGTGTCGTTTTGTGAAAGTGAAGTGGGGAAAAAAAAAAAGGAAAAGAAAAAAAGAAAGTGATTCGTGTAATTTTAAAGATCCCCTTGGCCGGGGGTAAAGTAGAAATCTATTTTTACCCGGGTTAGTTAATGTTGTTTTAGTTAAATGATTTTTTTAAAAGTTCGGGGAAAGAGGAATTTTTTATTTCATTTGTTCCTTAGCATTGGTGTTTCGTTCTATGATCATGTGTAGTAAAGTTATAGACTTTACTAGTGGTTTGATGTGACGAATGATGATATATGAATGAGATCGTAAGCAAGCTGTGAGTGTGTTTGGGCTGTGCGCTAGTCTTCCTCCACTGACATCACCGAGGTTGACAGAGAGAGAGAGAGAGAGAGAGAGTGTACATGCACGACCGCGCGTGCCTGTTGGATTCACAAAAATCAATGAACAATTAAAAGATGAATTAAAAGGAAAGAAAAAAAAAGGGAGTGGGGATGGGTGAAAGCGGGCGTTATGATGCGAACGACTCTATTCATTCGACTTCTCTCCTCTCTCTCTCTCTCCTCTCTCTCTCTCTCTCTCTCTCTCTCTCTGTGCACGCTTGCTTGTGTATGTCTGTCTACTGACATCTGAGATGACCTTCTCCCCAGATCCATCCACCACAAAGCCTCCGCAGTGAATTGACAGCGTCATCGATTTCTGTGTTGCAGCGGAATGCCAGCGGGAACAGAGCACGGGGTCCTGTTGTAATGGGAATAGCAAGTAGCCCAATGTCCGTCTCAACAGCTGTCCTTTGTGGATGCATGGCCTCGTCCGCAGGCCAGAAGCGAGCGTCAGAGAGGCGAGAAATGGGCGTAGTGGCTAGCTTATTATTGCGGCGAGGGATGGGAAAAAGACATGAGGGAGGTGGGGAGGGTACAGAACAGAACAAAACGTGCGCAGGGAAAAAAAATTCAAGATTGACCATGGGAAAATTTCTTCAAGCTCTTCTCGGACAACAACAACAACAAAAACAACAACAACAAAAAATTCAGATTGACACTGTGACAACTTGACAACTGCTTCAAGCAAGACAAACATTCAACCTGAAATGTGACAACTTCTTCAAGCAAGACAAAAATTCAACCTGACAGTTGTGACCATTTTCTTAGAGCAAGACAAAAAATTCAGGTTGACAGTTTTGCCGACTTTTTCAAGGAAGACAAAAATTCAAACTGGCGTGTGACAACTTCTTCAAGCGATACAAAAATTCAAATGACATTGTGACAATTCAGGCTATACAAAAATTCAAACCGACATTGTGACAACTTCAAGCGATACAAAAATTCAAACTGACAGTGTTGTAACAACTTCTTCAAGCGATACAAAACTTCAAACTAACAGTGAGACAACTTCTTCAAGCAATACAAAAATTCAAACTGACAGTGTTACAATTTCAAGAGATCCAAAAATTCAAACTGACAATGTGACAACTTTAAGCGATACAAAATTCAAAAATGACAATGTGACAACTTCTTCAAGCGATTTCAAAAATTCAAACTGACAATGTGACAACTTTAAGCGATACAAAATTCAAACTGACAATGTGACAACTTCTTCAAGCGATACAAAAATTCAAACTGACAATGTGACAACTTTAAGCGATACAAAATTCAATGACAATGTGAAACTTCTTCAAGCGATACAAAATTCAAATTGACAATGTGACAACTTCTTCAAGCGGTACAAAAATTTGAATTGACAATGTGAGAACTTCTTCAAGCAAGACAAAAATTCCAACTGGCAATGTGACAACTTCTTCAAGCAAGACAAATATTCAGATTGACAATGTGCCAACTTCTTCAAGCAAGACTAAAATTCAGATTGACAGTGTGACAACTTCTTGAAGCGATACAAAAATTCAAACTGACAATGTGACAACTTCTTCAATTCTTCGAGCAAGACATAAATTGGCATTGACCTTGCGACAACTTCTTCAAGCGATACAAAAATTCAGATTGACAGTGTGACAACTTCTTCAAGCGATACAAAAATTCAGATTGACAATGTGCCAACTTCTTCAAGCGATACAAAAATTCAGATTGACAGTGTGACAACTTCTTCAAGCAAGACAAAATTCAAACTGACAATGTGACCATTGATTTTGTTCGAGCAAGACAAAAATTCACACTGACCTTGTGACAACTTCTTCAAGCGATACACAAAATCAGATTGACGATGTGACAGCTTCTTCAAGCGATACACAAAATCAGATTGACGATGTGACAACTTCTTCAAGCGATACACAAAATCAGATTGACGATGTGACAAATTGTTCCAGCTCTTCTTGGCGTTGAGCCGTCAGCGTTTTGAGAACTTGGCGACTTTTCGTGTACCAATCACACAGGGCGTAAAACCAGCTGTCGGCCATTTTCCCCTTGCTTACGAGACCGCGCCCAAGACATTTTGCGAAACCTCGCCTTTCCCTAGCCCCGCTCGTCCGCTAAAAAGTGTGCTAAGAAAACGCTCGCCACCAAGCAAGCGAGAATTCTCTGAATGGTTGAGGTTTACAGTCCTCATAGCGAAAGCTTTCGGGGACAAGTTGTTCTTTCGCGGTAGTCTTGGTTGCCTTGGCTTAGTGGTTCATGGTGGAGGTGGTCGGTGGTGTGTTGTTCGACGGTGGCGGTCGTTGATGTCGTCTTCCTTCGTTGTCGTTTGCTGGTGTTCCTTTCGTCTTGCTCCGAGGTTGGGTTAGATTTTAGAACCAGTCGTCGAGTCCAGAGGACATCAGGGGCGTTGGCGAGCATCCTCATGGGCTGCGTCCGAGGGTGGGGGTGCGGCAGTAGAAAGTCGCTCATGTGTAGTTGGTGTGGTCGTCTGCAGTCTCTGATGGCGGTCATGGCGTCGGGGAGGGCGGGTGCAGTCGCTGAGGGCGTGGTAGAGGGAGGCCTCTGCCCCACACTGGCAGGTGAAGTTCAGGAGGTCACGTCTGTGCTATTCTGTCCGGATACGTCGGAGGGAGAATTCGCTCCATCTGATCTCTCTAAATGTCCGAGTCCACTGTTACAGTGTAGGCCCTAGATGCTATGTTCTCAATTATTATTATCATGATACTTATATAGTGCCTATCTTCGGCTACAGACCAAGCTCCAAGCGCTTTACAATCCACACTCGTTTACACAACGGGCTGCCTACCTGGGTAGTGCCGACTGAAGAGCTGCCAGCTGGCGCTTCATTCAGTCGTTTCCCGTGTCATCCAGTCAGTATCGTTCAATATCGATCACTCAGTTTCCTTACTTCCTTCATTCTTTTCATTCCTCGCGCAGGGCGCATGCTATGTGTAACGTGTCGTCCATACCAGCGGCCACACTGGCTTCTCTTCCGAAAGTTGGTGAT
>JAFLJL010015248.1:32500-35284 GCA_018398815.1 Conus ventricosus | reverse complement strand
AACAAATATGTCACGCAGAGCCACCACCGTCACCCACTCTCCGCCCCCCCCCCCCTTCTCTTCCCCACCAACAACTCCATCCCCCACCCCTATTCGTTTACAAGCCCCGTGTCATTCTCTCCACATCATTCTGCTTCAAGTGTTTACAAAGCTTTGACGTCAGTTAGGGAAGAAAGGGGCGGGGGAAACAAGGTAGGGGAGGGTGGCTGTATGAGCAGGGAGATGGGGGGAGGGGGGGGCGTCAAGAGAACGGAATGGAGGGAGGGAGGGGTTAAGGGCAGGGAGAACGTATGGTAGAATACTAGCTCCTTAAGCCGATAATAACTGCTTGGCCAGTTTTCGTGAGGAACACAAGCATTATCTTTCAGAAAAAAAAAAACCCTGTGTTATACTGTTATCACTTAGGATCACAACTGTTTTGTTTTGAATGATAACAGTTTTCCCTGTTTTTCTTAACGATCACCACTGCTTTTCCTGTTATACTAAAAAATCACCACTGTTTTGCCTGTTTTCCTGAGGAATACATCTTTCAGAGAAAAAAAATATGTGTAATACTATTAATGCTTAGTATCACTACTGTTTTCTTTAGAATGATAACTGTCTTCCATGTTTTCCTTTAGGATCATCACTGTTTTGACTGTTTTCCTTACTAAGGGTCACCACTGTTTTCCCTGTTTTCTGTAAGGACACCACTTGTTTCCCTGTTTTCTGTGAGGACACCACTTGTTTCCCCTGTTTTCTGTGAGGACACCACTTGTTTCCCTGTTTTCTGTGAGGACACCACTTGTTTCCCTGTTTTCTGTAAGGATCACCACTTGTTTCCCTGTTTTCTGTGAGGACACCACTTGTTTCCCTGTTTTCTGTGAGGACACCACTTGTTTCCCCGTTTTCTGTGAGGACACCACTTGTTTCTCCCTGTTTTCTGTGAGGACACCACTTGTTTCCCTGTTTTCTGTGAGGATCACCACTTGTTTCCCTGTTTTCTGTGAGGACACCACTTGTTTCCCTGTTTTCTGTGAGGACACCACTTGTTTCCCTGTTTTCTGTGAGGACACCACTTTGTTTCCCTGTTTTCTGTAAGGATCACTACTGTTTTCCCAGTTCTCTTTAAGGATCACCACTATTTTTCCTGTTTTCCTGAAGAATCACTACTGTTTCCTTCTTTTACTTAAGAATCACCACTGTTTCCCTCTTTTAGTTAAGAATCACAACTGTTTTCCTCTTTACTTAAGGATAACCACTGTTTTTCACTGTTTTCCGTAAGGATCATCACACTTTTCCCTGTTTTCTGTAAGGATCACCACTGTGTTCCTTGTTGTCATTAAGGATCACCACTGTTTTCACTGTTATCATTAAGGATCACCGCTGTTTTCCTGAGGGATCACCACTGTTTTTCCTTGTTTTCTGTAACGACCACCACTGTTTTCGCTGTTTTCCGGAGGATCACCACTGTTTTCCCTGTTTTCAGTAACGACCACCACTGTTTTTGCTGTTTCATGAGGGATCACCACTGTTTTCGCTGTTTTCCTTAGGGATCACCACTGTTTTTGCTGTTTTGCTTAGGGATCACCACTGCTTTCGCTGTTTTCCTTAGGGATCACCACTGCTTTTGCTGTTTTGCTTAGGGATCACCACTGCTTTCGCTGTTTTCCTTAGGGATCACCACTGCTTTTGCTGTTTTGCTTAGGATCACCACTGCTTTCGCTGTTTTCCTTAGGGATCACCACTGCTTTTGCTGTTTTGCTTAGGGATCACCACTGCTTTCGCTGCTTTCCTTAGGGATCACCACTGTTTTTGCTGTTTTGCTTAGGATCACCACTGCTTTCGCTGTTTTGCTTAGGGATCACCACTGCTTTCGCTGTTTTCCTTCGGGATCACCACTGTTTCTACTGTTTTGCTTAGGGATCACCACTGCTTTCGCTGTTTTTCTTAGGGATCACCACTGTTTTTGCTGTTTTGCTTAGGGATCACCACTGCTTTCGCTGTTTTCCTTAGCGATCACATTTTTTGGCTGTTTTCCTTAGGGATCACCACAGCTTTCGCTGTTTTCCTTAGGGATCACCACTGTTTTGGCTGTGTTTCTTAGGGATCACCGATGATTTCGCTGTTTTCCGTAAGGATCACCAATGTTTTTCCCTGTTTTCCTTAAGGATCACCACTGTTTTCCTTAGGGATCACCACTGTTTTCCCTGTTTTCTGCAAGAATCACCACTGTTTCCATGTTTTCCTTAGGATCACCACTGTTTTCCTTAAGGATCACCACTGTTTTCCTTATTTTCCAAAAGGGTCACCACTCTTTTGCTTTTTTTCCTCAATGATCACCACTGTTTTCTCAATTTTTCCGATTAAAATAGCTATTATCGTCGTCATCCCCTGGAATCAGAACTGACTTTATTTTTCTCGAGAAAACGAAAACAAAAAACAAAAACAAAAAGAAGTAACAAAACAAAACATAACAAGAAAGGAAAAGGAAGCGAAAATAAGGGAAAAAAGAAATTGTGATTCGAGGAATCACATCAGGTTCGCTATTGAAACCGGCAGACTCCGTAGTAATGATACCAGCACGCATGAAATTGTCAGGGAAGGCAGCGACCATAAATGATTTCCCCTATAAAGAGAATCTCCCTGTTCCTCAGGAAAAAGAAGCACAACAGGCAGCGATCATAAATGATTTCCCCTATAAAGAGAATCTCCCTGTTCCTCAGGAAAAAGAAGCACAACAGGCAGCGATCATAAATGATTTCCCCTATAAAGAGAATCTCCCTGTTCCTCAGGAAAAAGAAG
>JAFLJL010015248.1:25000-27500 GCA_018398815.1 Conus ventricosus | reverse complement strand
AAGGCCAGTTTGGCCGTTGGTATGGATGACACGTTACACATAGCATGCACCATCCCCGAAGAAGGACTATGGCTGCCTTAATAGAGGGATAAAAAAAACGGTCATGCACACAAAACTTCTCTGCCTGTCTATACAGGGAGTGTCCGCAGGAGTATCAGCCTGCATACGCAGAAGAAAAAAAGAAAGAAAGAAAAAAAAAGTGTCCACGTGTGCGAAGAGCCTAAGCTCGTTTCGCCTTTGTCTCTGTTCGACCCGTCGTTCAACTTCTTGACATTTCCTCTATGTCCCATGACTTTCACTCTAGTATTTCTAAGTCCGCAACTCCCATTCTGTACTACTACCCAGTCATACCCCAGGAAAGGATTTAAGTGAAGCGTCTACTTGGTGCTAGGGAGGGTGGAGGAGGGGGAGGGGGGGGGGGGGGGGGGGGGTGGGCTCGGGGGGGGGGGGGGAGGGGGGAGGGGGGGGGGGGGGGGGGGGGGGGGGGGGGGGGGGGGGGGGGGGGGGGGGGGGGGGGGGGGGGGGGGGGGGGGGGGGGGGGGGGGGGGGGGAGGGGGGGGGGGGGGGGGGGGGGGGGGGGGGGGGAGGGGGAGGGGGGGGCAGGGGGATTGGGATTAGTTCCCAAGACTTTGTGGTCGGATTTCTTCCCGGTCCATGGTCCGTCCGTATCCCCCTAAGGTCAGAGACAACAGATTGTCTTGTCTGGTGGTGTGCTGTCCTATCAGATTGCTCCGCGTGATGTTCGTGCTGCTCTTGTCTGGGAGACGATGCTTCGTCAGTCACAGTCTAGCGCCACTCCATATTTTGATTTGTTTTTCTCTATGTTTGTATATTTGTTTGTTTGTTTGTTTGTTTGTTTGTTTTTAATGTCTACCTGTCAAAGCGAGTTTTTTCAGCTTTTCTTTTTTTTTTTCTCAGGAACATTTTCCTTGTTATTAGTGTTACTATTTTCTCAATGAAAAAAGGTAACTCTGAAATAGTAATGGTAACTTACTGTTTAACCGTTTGTTTTTTTTTCAAAAATGCAAAACAGCCGCTTTCTTTATGAAAACAATGATTTTCTTCAAGACAAGAGTGACAATAAGTATCTTCAGGATGAAAAAAATAAACAATCCAAATTGTCGCTGATGTTCTGGATTTCATAATTACTCGTTTTCTTGCTTTGGCCTGAAGTGCATGCTGTACCTTTCGGGACTTCGGTTCATGACCTCCTCCGAAAGGATATCATTCAGACGTAGGGTCTAATGGCGAGGGAGAGAAAGGGGGCCTGGCTGGCGCGGCTGGCGTAGCAGGTAAAGGTGTCAAGCTCTTGTTCCAAGACCTAGGGTTCGACTCTGACTAAAGGTAACCAGGCTGGAAAAGATTCTCTCTTTTTCATCAACATCTGTACAGTGACTCCTGTTCCTTTTGGTTTTCGGAATGTTTGAAAACAAGGTACCCCATACGCGAATGAATTGACCAAAATGCAATTTTGTTCGCATGTTAAATCCCATTTCATCCACTTTTTGGTGTAGAATGGGCCGTCCTATGGCCATTACATAGATTACATAAAAATAAGACACGTGTGCACTGATGTGTTTTGATATCAACTCTGAAGAGGGGATACGTTTATCTTCTCGGCGGAATTACAACAACAAAACTGAAGATCGCAAACGCAAAAATCCTGACCTTGATGATCTCAGAGATCTAGCCGACGAGCAGAGAGAGAGAGAGAGAGAGAGAGAGAGAGAGAGAGAGAGAGAGAAGAGAGAGAGAGAGAGAGAGAGAGACAGACAGACAGACAGACATTGAGAGAGACATTGAGAGAGGCACAAAGAGAGAGATAGAGAGAGACAGACAGACAGACAGACAGACAGACAGACAGAGATAGAGACAGAGACAGAGAGACAGAGGCACCATGAGACACAGAGAGAGACAGATTTGAAGTTCGAACCCCCCCCCCCCCCCCCCCCCCCCCCCCCCCCCCCCCCCCCCCCCCCCCCCTACAAGAAACAGCAACCTCTAAGCTGCTAAAAGGGGAGAGGAGGTGAAAGTGGGCATGAAGTATTAACATATATAACAAGTCGCAGACTCGAGGCTTGCAGAACACAAATACGAGGAACTTCCAGACGGAAAAAAACGAAAGGAGGTTCTTTAATCAAGCTCGCGCTCATCCCAAAAGCTGACACTGTCAGAGGAAGTTCCCCTGAAGTGTTCTCTCGACCGTCAGTCGGCTGCATCTGTGCCATGCGAACTGGTGCAGCATCCTTTGTTTGGAGGTAGGGGCATGTATTCAGTTCTACTGATCATATCACCCAGGAACAAAGCATCAATCAGCGCACTGGACCAGACGTTAGTCAGAACACTACGACGTAACAAGATCTAATGACCTTGCTGAAACAACTCTTGTTGAGGAGAGTGAAGGAGATAATCGCGGGATGGGAGGGAGGGGGGGGGGGGGGGGAACGATAGACTGACAATATTGCGGAGCGGACGGGGAAAACATTTGCAGAGACTCAAA
>JAFLJL010015248.1:12500-17500 GCA_018398815.1 Conus ventricosus | reverse complement strand
AGAGTCATTGTGCAGTGCCACCGAGTCTTCCCCAAAGCCCAACTTCAGGCCTCTGCAATTATCCGGCAAGAGGGCGGCACCCTCTGAACACCATCATTCGCCCCAGCAACGACCACCTTCAGGAGGCCTGTTCAGCAATGGGGATTAAATTCATCAGCCATTGTGCCACCTTACCACCCAGCGTGGTGCCCCAAGACTGCGTTGTACTACAACTCAACACAACCCAGCAGGAAGGGAGTGGAACGTGTGACGCAAAACCTCTTCCCCCCTAGACGACAGGCCTCCTACCCACCCCTACACGCCACATGTCTCATGCTACCAACAGTGCAGGATGTCCCAGATCCCTCTCCTCCCTCCCCCATTCACCCTCTCAGAATTCCCAAACCTCCCGTCAGGTGTACGCACTTCACTATCGTCTCCCCCCTCCCCCTCCAGGAAGCCCCTCCACCACCATCCAGCTCACTTGTGCGTACACAGAGTGACCACGAGAATGTCCAGCCAGCCTCTCGCTCAACTAGGCCTACCCAAATAACACCAACACTAGGCTTATTGACACATCCTTCCCCACCGCACCCTCCCCCTCCAGCAAGATCCTCCAAGACCACGCCGGCCAGATGTGTGTACGAGCAGTGACAGCATCCCTGGTCCAGTCACTCGTCTCCCAGACAACCGAAGTCACCGCCTGCTATGTGTTCCGCCAGGCGAGAGCGCTCTTCCCCCATCTCCTGGTTCAACAGGTCTGCCCCTTTCCCCCCTATGCCTGTTCTCCACCCTTCAGTTTACTTTCCACGGACCATGTCTCCTTCACATCATCCATGGTACTGGCCACTCTTCCTACCTCCCAGCACCCCATGCTTCCCCCACATTCTGATTCAGGTTCCAGTTTTGTGTGTGTGCGAAAGAGCACAAATGTTTAATTGTTTTTGCATTTGTATGGCCGCGGATTAAGTTCTTACGAATGGTAGCAGTTTCCGTTTGAGTGTGTATTTGTAGGGGGGATTAAGTGTGTGTGTTTTGTGTGTGGTTGTGTGTGTGTGTGTGTGTGTGTGTGGGGTGCGCGCGCGCGCCCGTGCATGTGTGTTTTGTATGAGTGTGCTGTCTGTATATGTGTGTGTGTGTGTGTTTTGGTGGGGTGTGTGTGTGTGTGTGTGTGTGTGTGTGTGTGTGTTGTGTGTGTGTGTGTGAGAGAGAGAGAGAGAGAGAGAGAGTGCGAGCACGAGTGCAAGAGCGCTCACATTTGTATGTATGTGTATGTATGTGAATGTATTGTTAAATTTGTGCCGTATGAATTGTTAATGTTGTGTGTGTGTGTGTGTGTGTGTGTGTGTGTGTGTGTGTGTGTGTGTGTGTGTGTGTGTGTGTGTGTGTGTGTGTGTGTGCGCGCGCGCGCGCGTGTGTGTCTTATATGAGTGTATTCTGTGTCTGTGTGTGTGTGTGTGTGTGTGTGTGTGTGTGTGTTTGTGTGTGTGTGTGTGTGTGGTGTGTGTGTGTGTGATCATGCGTGCTACAGTGCTCATGTCTGTATGTGTATGTATGTAGATGTCCCGTTAACTTTTACCGTTCGTTATATTTCGTGGAGCCAAAAAATGCAACAAAAACACCTCCTCTGCAACAGAAGACTCTGCCGCGAAGTGTAGACCAAGTACTGTGGTACACAAGGCTTCACCTGGTGGTTTTCCTCACATCCTACACACGTTTTTCTTCCATGCAAAATTAACTTGCGATGCTTGGTTTCCTTAACCTTACTATATGTGTGTGTGTGTGTGTGTGTGTGTGTGTGTGTGTGTGTGTGTGTGTGTGTGGTGTGTGTGTAACTTTTACCTGTGCCGGCAGTGTGATTCCATGTTATCTAAGTAAACTTCACCACGTATATATAAGAAGTTTTCGTAAAAGTGCGAGACTGTGAGCCTTAGAAAAGAGATGAACAAAGCCTCTGCAGCAGGAGACCCCCAGAAAAATGCTATTTACTGCGAGCGAGGCAATTTGTGCATAGCCAACTGCACTTTACAAGTGCGGCTTTGTGACTTGTGAAATTAAGTGACTTTTTTTCCCTCTCTTTTTTAAATTTTTTTTTCGTTTTGAAGTGTTGATTCTTTGCTTTTTTTGTCTTCAGTTTTACTTCTTTTTTTCCCTCTCTTTCTATCCCTTATTTGTAATTTTGCTTAAAATTTACTTCCTTTATGAGTGACTGTACATTTTCCTTTCAGAAAAATGTATCCATCAGTACCATCTGATCGAGGAGCTTACTGACATAATACTGTGAAGATTTTCTTTTCTTCTCATACT
This sequence comes from Conus ventricosus, assembly GCA_018398815.1. Classification (NCBI taxonomy): domain Eukaryota; kingdom Metazoa; phylum Mollusca; class Gastropoda; order Neogastropoda; family Conidae; genus Conus; species Conus ventricosus. Next base: position 15,214 of record JAFLJL010015248.1, on the reverse strand, counting down.
TTTTTGGTTTCCCAAAGTTGTCACAGTGTGTAAACCAAACCCATTTTCCCTCCCTTTTATGTGATCTTATTGTGTTCCTTGATCATAAAAACCCCCAACGTCAGTTAACGTGCGAAATCGTCTCCTACTATCATCACATCAGTGCACAACTACAAATGAGCAAGAACCATCTGTATGGCCATGCAAAGAAGGACTTCGAATCTGTCACCTTAATATCCAACATGCAGTTAACAAGACATCAGATATCTCAACACTGATTTGGAATCATGGTAAACCTTTTCATATTTTAGGGCTCTCTGAATCCAGATTAACTACACACATTACCGACAATGATGTAGCTATTCAGGATATAACGTAACCGGAAAGATCCTGCACAAAACGAAAGGGGACGGGTCTTCTTATCTTCATCAGCGAAACCCTTAGCTTCAAACGACTTCTACACCTAAAAACGTAACGGTGTAGAATGTGTCTGGATAGAAGTTTAAGCTGAAAAAAAACCCCTTCCTTTTGGTTGGATTCTGCTACAGGAACCCATCTGAAAGAGTAAACTGGGTCGACAAATTTATTCCGATGATGGATGCAGTCTCACTAGAATCCAAGGAAATTATTTTACTCGGAGACTTTAACACAGACCTTCTGAAAGCACAAAATCAATGGACGCAAGCATTCAATCTGTTTAACCTGCATCAACTCATCGAATCTCCAACGAGAGTCACACCAAACTCAAAGACACTTATCGACCATATTTATGTTTCAGATAAAACTAACATAGCAGAAGCCTGTGTCCTGTTCTAAACTGTAGTGATCATTACCCAGTGTGTGTCACATGGTCCAAAAAAGGAGTAAAATTCCCAAAACGGGACACAAGACAATAACCTACCGTTGCTTTACAAACTTTAACAACCAAAATTTTCTACATGACTTGCTTAGCTCAATCTCTCATCCGTTTACAACATAACTGATCCAAATGTTGCTGTGGAATTTTGGATCAGAACATTTACAGAAATATATGATAAACACGCCCCTCTAAAAACGATTAGAGTACGACATAATCCCAAACCGGCATGGTACACTAAAGAGTTACAGGAGGCAGGTTATCTTAGAGATCTGCTTAAACAACATGGCTATGAAGAGGAATCTAGAATACTGAGAAATGCAATAAATTCACAGAAGCGCAGAGAAAAAACGAAATACTATCGAGAACTAATTTCATCAAATCAGAACTCAAAATTGGTATGGAGAGCTATTAACGAGCTTACAAACAATCAATCTTCTTCAAAATCAACTATAATTAAAGACATCTCTGTCGAACAAACTGAACACCCACTTTTGCACTATAGCCAATAAAGTTGTCACGGCTGATTCTTCAAGATCAAACGACCTTCAAAAAACTGAAACACTATTGCCATGATAAAAATATCACGTCTGAACTTTATATTCCACCAATAACAGTATTAGAAGTCTATCACTACCTAACGCACCTAAAACAGTCAAGTACCTGCGGGGTGGATGGCCTAGACGGCAAAATTCTCAAACTATCAGCTCCAGCAATTACAGATACGTTGACATACGTCTTCAATCTATGTTTTCGACAAAAATCATTTTCCCAATAGTTTCAAAAAAGCAAAAGTCATTCCTATCTACAAAGCAGGTGACAGCTCAGACCCTGCAAACTACAGACCAATCTCAATCATTTCCACTCTTTCCAAACTTTGGAAAAACACATAAACAAACACACATTACACCACCTTAATACATACCACTTGCTTCATCCAAGACAGTCCGGGTTTTCCCACACAACCATTCATGCCACACAGCACTAATCAACTGGTTGATGACTGGCTAAACAGCATAAACAACAACAAATATTGTGGTGTCCTATTTATTGATTTCAAAAAAGCATTTGATGTGATAGACCACAACCTTCTTCTTAGAAAATTAAAATTGTATGGCTTATCCACAAGAACTCTTACGCTTTTTCACTCATATCTCACAAATAGGCAACAATGTGTGAAAATTAATACAACCTTCTCTTCATTTCAAACACTTTCCTATGGCGTCCCACAAGGCTCTATCTTGGGTCCCTTATTATTCACAATTTACATCAATGATCTCCCTCTACATATCACATCCACCTGTGAACTTTTTGCTGATGACACAACAAAACCACACAAATCATTCTGATGTTACTGTTCTTGCACAAACTTTACAAGAAGTGCGAATGATCTCGTGAAATGGACTGAACTAAATCACATGTCGCTTCACCCTCAAAAAACTAAATCCATGCTTATCACAACCAGGCAAAAAGACAAAATCTCACTCTTAAGTTTCCTCCTGTACGTCTTAAAAATGAACCCGTTGAACAGGTTACATGCCTCAAAGTGCGAGGAATAACAATTGATAACAATATGAGTTGGCAAGCTCACATAACCTCACTATGCAAAAAAGTTTCACAGAAAGTTTATCAACTCTCCAAAATCAAACGCTTCGTCGACCTGCATTCACGCAAGCTCTTTTTCCAGTCTCATATTCAATCATACATAGACTATGGATCTACTCTATGGGACTGTGCTAGCGCTAACACTCTCAAACCATTGTTAAGCCCGCACAAGCGAGCACTCAAATTAGTCCTCCTAAAAAGCAGTAGTCTTCTGGACTCGGACTATAAAAAGATTCAAGTTCTCCCATTAAGTCTGAGATTAGAATACAACAAA
>JAFLJL010015248.1:0-7500 GCA_018398815.1 Conus ventricosus | reverse complement strand
TGGCCCCAAAACAAAAAGGGGATCGGGGGGAAGACAGCGGGAGGATATGTAAAAGGTGGAAGGATGGAGAGAGAAAGTGGGGGGGAAGGGTAAAGGTTTAGGGGGGGAGGTGGGAAGAAAAAAATTAAAAAGTGGGTGAGGGGGGGCGGGGAGGTTGTTGGGGGGAATGGGGGGGGGGAGAGGGGGAAGGCTTGAAGAAAGGGGGACCCCCTTTAAAGGGAAAGGTATTGGGAGAAAGTTATTGGGGGGAGTGGGGGGGTGGGGGGGGGTTTGGGCTTTTTCCCCCCTAACGGGATGGCTAGGGGGGTTGCAGCCTTTTCATCGCCAAAAAGTTGGGGGTTTTTTGTGTTGTGGGTGTTGGGGTGTGTGTGTGTGTGTGGGCTTTTCCCGTGCGTGAAAGGGGTATGTGTGGGGTTGTTTGCGCTTTGTGGTGTGCGCGGGGTGTGTGTTATGTGGGGGTTGCGGGGCTTTGCATGTGTGTGGGGGTGTGTGTGTGTGTTTTGTGTGTTGTGTGGGGTTGTGTGTGTGTTTTGTTAGGGGGCCAAATGGGGGTTGCACCCCATCAACACTTTCCCCCGGGGTTTCTCTGCCCCAAGCTGAGGGGTTTTCTGCTTGGGTGGGTTTTCAAGATTCCTTTCCCTGTGGGGGCCCCGTAGTAGGCTTTGTAGCTAGCTGTTTTCGCCCCCTTTATGACCCCTGGGAGTATAGAGGTGGGGGGAGGGGGGTTTAGGGGGGGGTTTGGGGAGTGGTCAGGGGTCGGGGTCAGGGGCCGTATTTGCTTTTTTAGTCGGAAGAGGAAAGGGACCGTCAAAAGCGGGCGGTGGGGGGGATCGGGGGGGGTGGGAAGGGGAAAGTGGGGGGGGGGGGGCGGGGGGGGGGGGGGGGCCCCAAAAGGGGAGTGGTAGGGTGGAGGGAAATTTGGGATAAAGGGGTGGGTTTGCGTGTGAAAAAAAGGAAAGCAACAAGGGCGTGTGTGTGGGGGTGTGTGGGGTGTGTGTGGGGTTTTGTGTGTTTTGTGTGGGGTGTGTGTGGTGTGTGTTGTGTGTGTGTGTGTGGTGGTGTGTGTGCGTGTGTGTGTGTGTGCGTGTGTGTGGTGGGGGGGGGGGGGGTATGCTTGCAGGGGTTGGGGGAAGAAAAGGGGAGAGAAAAAGGGGGGGGGAGAGGAGAGAGAGGAGAGGGGAGAGAGAGAGAGAGAAAAGAGACGGGGTTTAGAAGAGGGTACAGGGGTGAAGGGTTTTGTGGGCGGAAGGGTTGAGAGAAAGAAAGAATTTTTTGTGCTTGTGTGCTTGTCTGTTGTTTGTCTGTGTAGTTTGTTTCCCCCCAAAAGGGGTTTGGTGCGTCTGTGTGTGTGTGTGTGTGTGTTGTGTTTTCTGTGTGTGTGTGTGTGTGTGTGTGTGTGTGTGTTGGGTGTGTTTTGGGGTGTGGGGTGTGTGTGTGGGCGGGGTTTGGGGTTTGGGTGTGGGTGGGGGTTGTGGCGCGCGCCGCGAGAGAGAGAGGAGAAAAGGAGAGAGAGGAGGAGGGGAAAGGGGAAGAAAAGGAGAGAGAAAAAAAGAGACAGGACAGAGACAGAGAGAAAAGGCCCCGGGAAAACACACAGACAGAAAATTTACGGACAATACACCCACCGCCCCTCTTAATAATCCCTCCAAAAGAAACAAACAGTGAAAGGGAAAAGGGAAAATGATACACACCCCAACACACCCCACCCCACACACACAAAACACACACACACACACAACAAAACCTTTTTTGGGTTCTCATCCTCTTCACATCCACCTTGGCGCCCATACGCACTGAATGTGAATGAATGGATCGAATGGTTTCATAAAAGTAACAGGGGGACAGGGCAGACACCCAACCAGAGGGTTTTCCATCTACATAAAATCCATGCCAACAAACAAAAACCCGTGCATCGAATGGTTTTCAAAATTTTAGACACAATTCCCCGCCGACTCACAGAACAGAATATCTACTAAAACGTGCGAAAAAAACGCCCAAAAGCAAAATTAGGGTAGGTGCATAGATTGGTTTTCAAAAAATCAGGGCACACTGACACGCAGACTTACGAACAGATATTACTAAATCGTTTCGAAAATAAAAGGGAATTTAAACCAAAAAAGACTGCTTTTCAGCGCTCCGGGTTTTTGTAACTGTTCTCTGCTCTGTCTGTCTTTTCTGTCTTCTGTTGTCTGTTTCTTTTCTCCTCTCTCTCTCTCTCCCCTTTTCTCTCTCACACACACACCACACACACACCAACACACTCAAAAAACACACACACAACCCAAACCCCAGAGTGTATTCACAAAACCCCCACACACGTGTAAAACAATACTAAACACATTCACCACTCACCGTAAAACTCACACTCAACACACACACAAACACCAAACACACCAAAATTCAGCCCCCCACCCCTTGCACCCCCCCTCCCCCTGGCAAAAAAGAAAACAATGGTGCGGGTCAGAAAGGAAGCCCAGGACGGAAATTAACCCTGCAACCCCTTTTTAACGTTTTTTGGGGGGTGGACATTGGGGTACCCCTTCAAAGGGGAGGAGAGAGAGAGTTGGCACCCAAACCCAGGTTTAAAACAGTACTTTGTTGTTTTTTCAGCCGTGAAAATCTGATTTCCAGTTTAGAATGTGTGTGTGTGTGTGTGTGGTGTTTGTGTGTGTGTTGTTGTGTTTTGTGTGTTAAATCAGGGGGGAGGGCAGAAAGAGACAGGACAGAGAGAGAGACAGAAAAAAAAAAGACAGACATACAGCGGACAAAAGGCAGAAAACCCCACTTGCTAAACATTCGTTGTTTCAATGTGGTGTTGTGTGTGGGGGGGGGGGGGGGGGAGGTGTAAAAAAAGAAAGGACAGACAGGGCACACACACCCCAACACCACACACACAACCCCACACCAAAACCCCACACAACACAAAGAGGAGAGGGAAAAAAAGAAAGAGTCTCTGTGGGTTTTGGGGGATATGTGTGTGTTTTGCGTGAGTGCGTGCGTTTTTCGTTTTTGTGTGTGTTTCTCTGTGTGTGCGCACGTGCTTTCAACGGGTGGGGGGCTTTTTGAGGGTCGTGTTTTTTGATATTTAGGGGGTGAGGTTGTCCTTCTTTTCAGATTAAAAGGGTTGCGACAATTAGTTTTGACAAAAATTCTTGGATGTACACGTTGGCGTGAAGGTGAGTATTCGCATTGAAGAGTGGGTTTTTGTTCCCTGCTGTGGGCCTTGAAAATAAAACAAACATCTTTTTCTAGCGGGGAAAAACTCACACACACAAAAAACACACCCACAACACCCCAAAACACACTCCGCGCGCGCGCGGGGCGCGCGCGCGCGCACACGCCAAACGCACACACAACACACACACACACACACCACACATAAAACACACACAACACACACCCCACACACCCCACAACACACACACACACACAACATACTCACTCACCCCACACAAACACACACACACACAAAACACCCAAACAAACACACAAAACCCCCACACACACAGCCCTGTGCATCCAAATAAGAGACAAGACTGCCCGTAGTTCCCACAGTCAGGCCGTAAAAAGAAGCAAAACCATTAAAGGGGACGGAGAACAAGGGGTAGGCTTTTTCCCCCGTTATCACCCCCCACGGGAAAAAAAGAGCAGGGTCGTAGAAAAGAGTCCCGCCAATTTGATAGGGGGCCTTCCCTTATCTGTCCCCAGACGGAGCGTGCGTGCGGGGTGTGTGTGTGTGTGTGTGTGTGTGTGGTGTGTGTGTGTGTGTGTGTGTGTGTGTGGGGTTGTGTGGGGCGCGGGGGTGGGGTGCGTGCGTGTTCTCTTGCGTGTGTTTTTATTATGCATACTATATGATATATGCATTTATGTATGTGTGTTTCTATGTGTGTGTGTGTATACACACACACACACACACACACACACACACACAACACAACATATATATATATATATATATAATATATTATATATATATATATATATATTCTATATATATATATTTATATATATATATATTATATATATATATATAATTTTTAAGATTAGGGTGGTTAAAATACCCAAAATGATTTTGATTGATGCATGTATTATGTAGATATGTATACTTTTAATGTGTGTGTGTGTGCGTGCGTGCGTGTGTGTGTGTGTGTGTGTGTTTTGTGGTGTGTGGTTTTGTGTGTGTTTTGTGTGTGTGTGTTTCTCTGTATGGGGTGTGTGTGTTTTCTCTGTATGTTCTGTATGATCTCTGTGTGTATGGCGTTACTGTGTGTAGGTGCGAGTGTTAAAGTACATGCATGATTCTCAGATGTTACAGAAATTGAAGAGACGGGCCTGGAGACACAGACATGCATATAAGATGTGCAGGTAAACAAACCCAGGTGCTGACAGATTCAAAGGCAAAGTGAAGTTTACTCTGTCTGATATTTTACGTGCATGTCATTATGGGGCAAGTAATCGACAGACAGCGGGATGGAAAGGTGCATACAGTTACGTAAACAAAATAGATAATCATATCAGCAGTCGCAGACACACACACGCGCGCGCGAGCAGCATGCACGCACGTAAAAACGCACGCGTGCGCACGTGCATGCAGCATCCCACCCCAACACCCCACCCAAAACACACACACACCCCACACACCCACACACGCACACACACACACACACCCCAAAACACATGGAAAAACCGAAACGCACTTTATGCAGGGCATGCATTCCCCCCCCCACCAAGGGAAAGGGCTTGCACGCGCTCGCGCAAACAAAACACACTCCACACCACACACCCCACACCCACACACACAACCCCAACCACACTCACACCCCACACACACACACACACACACACAACACACACCCCACACACACACACACACCCCACACGCCACACGGCGCGCACACCACCCACGGCGCCCCCACGCACCACCACACCCCCCCCCAAAACACACAAACCACCCCAACGCACGCACGCATGCACGCTTTGCACGCGCGCACCCACGCAGGGAAACGCCCCCCACGCACGCACGCACGCACGCCGCACGAAAGGGCCCGGCACGCACACAACAAACACACACACCCACACACCACACCAAAACCCCAATCTAAAGGGAACATGAAATAAAATTTGGCAAGGGGGAAATTTAAAAAAAGGATGGTTGAAAAAGGAAAGGGAGGGGGGGGGGGGGTAGGAAAAGCAGATGAAGGGGGAGGTGGTGGGGAGGGGGGGGGTGGGGGGGGGGGGAGGGGGCGAAACTATGGTAAAAGGGGGTCTTTTTTTTGAAAACCCTTTTCACAAGAAAAAAGCCCCGTCACATTTCTTTCGAGGGGGCACGTCCCCGTCCACTTTCTGTAAATGGGGACAAGCAAAGGGGGTGATGGGAATTAAAACAAAACCCCACAGAAAAAAAAGACGGGTGGGAAAACGCACCCCCACGGGCAGAAGACGTGAGGGGAGGCACACACAAAAATTTAAAAGCCAAACAGACCAGACACGGGCAGAAACAATACACAAAACACATACACACACACACATGAACGCAAAACACACTTGCATACAACAAAACATTTTATACAAACCTTTACAGCAAAAAATAACACACAAAAACCCAAAACACACTCTTTTCATGCACGAAACGCCGAAAGCACACCACACACCACACAAACCACACCCCAAAAACACACCACCCCTCACAAACACACACCGAAAGCACGCCGCCGCACTCAAAACACCCCTCACTTCTCTCCCCCCCCCCACACACACACTCTTCTCTTTCACTCTCTTTTCACTCTCCCCCTTTCCGCCCTTCCCTTTCCCTTTCCCACTCTCTCTCTTTTTTCTCCCTCTCTTCATTAAAACACCCCAACACACAGGGCGGACGAAAAACACTCGCGCGCCCCAAAATTTTGCGTTATGCACGCTTTTGGGACCGTCGTACTGTGGGGAAAGAGGGGGAGAGAGGGTGAAAAACATACGACAGACACACACCACCCCAACACCACAACTCACACACCAAAACACACCACGCGCGGCGCGCGCACGCACGAACGAAAGGCCCTCGCACGCACGCACCCCACCCCGGGCACGCACAGACACACACAAACCACACACCAACACCAAACACACACACACAAAACCACACGCCACCGCACACAAAACACACACATACACACACTTTTCTCTCTCTCTCTCTTCTCAAACACACACACACACCACAGGGCGCGCGCGTGCGCCGCACGCACCCCCACGCCCCCAACGCACGCGCACCCCAATGAAAAGCAAAAAAAAAGGGAAACCGCCCGGGGTTCCCCCCATTTTTCACCTTTACTTTAAATACTTACCCAATCGAATTTTAAAATTCATGAAACCCAAACCCCCACCCCCCCCCCAACCACCAAACCCCACCACCCCCCCAAAACCCCACCCCCCCAAAAAATGTTTTTCCCCCTTTGCAAAAATTCCCTTTTTAAAATTCCCCAAAAACCCCCCCCCCCCTTTTTTAAAACCCAAGGGCGGGCCCCAAATTTTTGTTTTTGGGTTAACTTTTAAAAATAGACCACCCCCCCAACCCCCCCCCCCCCCCCCCCCCCCCCTCCCCCCCCCCCCCCCCCACCCCCCCCCACCCCCCCCCCCCCAACCCCCCCCCACAAGGGCCCCCCCCCCCCCCCTCCCCCCCCCCCCCCCCCCCCCCCCCCCCCCCCCCCCCCCCCCCCCCCCCCCCAAAAAAAAAAAAAAAAAAGGATGTTTTTAAACAGTGTCTTTTTTTTTTTGCTTGTCTTGTATTTAAACTGGCCTATTCTGGGAATTTTCTGAAAAAAGGGAAAAGGGGAGGGGGGGGGGGGTGGGGGTGGGGGTGGGTGGGGGTGGGGGGTTGTAAAGTGCTATTTTGATCTTGAACATGCTAAAAACACAGGGGGGAGTGTTTTTTTTCTGTGAGGGTTTCTGTCTGTTTGTTTGTACTCTCTTAGGAAACCCTTGCCTAAAGGAAGAAAAAATGGTATTGATTGGAAAAAGAGAGAGAAAAGGGGAGAGGAGGAGAGAGGGGGGGCTTATTTATGGCCCTTTTCAAAAAACAATTTTCCTAAAGTAGGGGTCGTTATTGGGAGGAGAGAGGGGGAGAAGAGAGAAAAGGGGGAGAGAGAGGAGAGAGAGGGAGAGAGGGGAGAGACAGACAGACAAAACAGTGTGTGTGTGCGTGGGATGCGTGCGTGGTGCGTGCGGTGCGTGCGTTTTCGTGCGTGGTGCGTGGGTGTGTTTTGTGTGTCTGTGTGTGTGTGTGTGTGTGTGTGTGCGTGCGTGTGTGCGTGTGTGTGCGTGCGTGTGTGTGTGGGGGGGGGGGGGGGGAGAGGGTGCGTGTACATATACCTATATACACACCGTTCAATGCACCTTGTGGTTTCCTTTCGTCACACGAACTGCTAAAAGTCTTGGCAGGCGGAATATAAGACAGGTGAGAAGCTGCTGGCCTGCCCTCGAGGAGGTCTGGTTGGCACTCACCTCTGTTGA
>JAFLJL010015247.1:35000-38303 GCA_018398815.1 Conus ventricosus | reverse complement strand
TCTCTCATTCGTTTTGCAAGATTGACAGGGTTAGTGAAGCATCTCCCCATGCCCCAAGAGATTGACAGGGTTAGTGAAGCATCTCCCCATGCCCCAAGAGATTGACAGGGTTAGTGAAGCATCTCCCCATGCCCCAAGAGATTGACAGGGTTAGTGAAGCATCTCCCCATGCCCCAAGAGATTGACAGGGTTAGTGAAGCATCTCCCCATGCCCCAAGAGATTGACAGGGTTAGTGAAGCATCTCCCCATGCCCCAAGAGATTGACAGGGTTAGTGAAGCATCTCCCCATGCCCCAAGAGATTGACAGGGTTAGTGAAGCATCTCCCCATGCCCCAAGCGATTGACAGGGTTAGTGAAGCATCTCTCCATGCCCCAAGAGATTGACAGGCTTAGTGAAGCATCTCTCCATGCCCCAAGAGATTGACAGGGTTAGTGAAGCATCTCTCCATGCCCCAAGAGATTGACAGGGTTAGTGAAGCATCTCTCCATGCCCCAAGAGACTGACAGGGTTAGTGAAGCATCTCTCCATGCCCCAAGAGATTGACAGGGTTAGTGAAGCATCTCTCCATGCCCCAAGAGATTGACAGGCTTCGTGAAGCATCTCTCCATGCCCCAAGAGACTGACAGGGTTAGTGAAGCATCTCTCCATGCCCCAAGAGATTGACAGGGTTAGTGAAGCATCTCTCCATGCCCCAAGAGATTGACAGGGTTAGTGAAGCATCTCTCCATGCCCCAAGAGATTGACAGGGTTAGTGAAGCATCTCTCCATGCCCCAAGAGACTGACAGGGTTAGTGAAGCATCTCTCCATGCCCCAAGAGATTGACAGGGTTATTGAAGCATCTCTCCATGCCCCAAGAGATTGACAGGCTTCGTGAAGCATCTCTCCATGCCCCAAGAGACTGACAGGGTTAGTGAAGCATCTCTCCATGCCCCAAGAGATTGACAGGGTTAGTGAAGCATCTCTCCATGCCCCAAGAGACTGACAGGGTTAGTGAAGCATCTCTCCATGCCCCAAGAGATTGACAGGGTTAGTGAAGCATCTCTCCATGCCCCAAGAGATTGACACGCTTAGTGAAGCATCTCTCCATGCCCCAAGAGACTGACAGGGTTAGTGAAGCATCTCTCCATGCCCCAAGAGATTGACAGGGTTAGTGAAGCATCTCTCCATGCCCCAAGAGATTGACAGGCTTAGTGAAGCATCTCTCCATGCCCCAAGAGACTGACAGGGTTAGTGAAGCATCTCTCCATGCCCCAAGAGATTGACAGGGTTAGTGAAGCATCTCTCCATGCCCCAAGAGACTGACAGGGTTAGTGAAGCATCTCTCCATGCCCCAAGAGATTGACAGGGTTAGTGAAGCATCTCTCCATGCCCCAAGAGATTGACAGAGTTAGTTAAGCATCTCTCCATGCCCAGAGTGACTGACAGGGTTAGTGAAGCATCTCTCCATGCCCCAAGAGATTGACAGGGTTAGTGAAGCATCTCTCCATGCCCCAAGAGATTGACAGGGTTAGTGAAGCATCTTTCCATGCCCCAAGAGACTGACAGGGTTAGTGAAGCATCTCCCCATGCCCCAAGAGACTGACAGGGTTAGTGAAGCATCTCTCCATGCCCCAAGAGATTGACAGGCTTAGTGAAGCATCTCTCCATGCCCCAAGAGACTGACAGGGTTAGTGAAGCATCTCTCCATGTCCCAAGAGACTGACAGGGTTAGTGAAGCATCTCTCCATGCCCCAAGAGACTGACAGGGTTAGTGAAGCATCTCTCCATGCCCCAAGAGACTGACAGGGTTAGTGAAGCATCTCTCCATGCCCCAAGAGACTGACAGGGTTAGTGAAGCATCTCTCCATGCCCCAAGAGACTGACAGGGTTAGTGAAGCACCTCGCCATGTCCCAAGAGACTGACAGGGTTAGTGAAGCATCTCTCCATGTCCCAAGAGACTGACAGGGTTAGTGAAGCATCTCTCCATGCCCCAAGAGACTGACAGGGTTAGTGAAGCATCTCTCCATGTCCCAAGAGACTGACAGGGTTAGTGAAGCATCTCTCCATGTCCCAAGAGACTGACAGGGTTAGTGAAGCATCTCTCCATGTCCCAAGAGACTGACAGGGTTAGTGAAGCATCTCTCCATGTCCCAAGAGACTGACAGGGTTAGTGAAGCATCTCTCCATGTCCCAAGAGACTGACAGGGTTAGTGAAGCATCTCTCCATGCCCCAAGGGTAACTCCTGTGCAGCAGAACTATAACTGCATGCGGCAGACCTCATTGTGTGTTTGACTGGAGAATGAACTGGTTTCCCCCTGATTTCTTCTTCTTCTTCTTCTTCTTCTTCTTCTTCTTCTTCTTCTTCTTCTTCTTCTTCTTCGCTTCTTGTTCTTGTGCTTGTGCTTGTTCTTGTTCTTCTTCTTCTTCTTCTTCTTCTTCTTCTTCTTCTTCTTCTTTCTTCTTCTTCTTCTTCTTCTTCTTCTTCTTCTTCTTCTTCAACCTTCCAGCTGATTCTTAACCACAGCGGGTTCCTGCTAGATTTGACACAGCAACAACTACAAATCCTCCTCCTCCTCCCCCCTACTCCTCCTCCTCCTCCTACTACTATTACTACTACTACTACCACGACTTCTACTACTACTACTACTACTACTTCGTCATCGTCTCCTTCTCCTCCTTGTCATTCTCTTCTTCTTCCTCCTCCTCAATGATTGTTTTTCCTTCTTCATCTGTTTCTTGCTGATATTGTTGTTGTTGAACTGTTGCTGTTGTGAATGTAGTAGTAGTAGTAGTATTAGTAGTAGTAGTAGTAGTAGTAGTAGTAGTAGTAGTAGTAGTAGTAGTAGTGGTAGTAGTAGTAGAAGTAGTAGTAGTAGTAGTAGTAGTAGTAGAAGTAGCAGCAGAAGCAGCAGCAGTAGTAGTAGTAGTAGCAGTAGTGTCAGATCTAGCCAGAACAAATCATGGTTAATAATCAGTTAACGGCTAAATTAAGAGTCATAACAACACAACCAAGATGTGATATATATATATATATGCCAAAGAACATCCGCGACATGCTCAAGAAGTACTTCAATGGCTTCTCAATGCGGTTCTCTACCAAGGAGTACACAACTGATTGGATCAACTTGGAAGTGGGCATTGCAATGGGCTGTGCAATTTCCCCGATACTGTTCGTGCTGGCAATGGAACTCATCTTGAAAGCAGCAACAAACAACGCGAGACAAACAGACCTTGGCGATGGATACAAGATGCCTCCTCTCAAGGCCTTCATGGATGACACTACAGTGATTTCATCCAGAGAAGACGAGACACGTCATGT
>JAFLJL010015247.1:15000-20000 GCA_018398815.1 Conus ventricosus | reverse complement strand
GGGTAAGAAAGATGTACACGAAGCAAGACAGGAACCGCAACAGACAAATCTCTCTCTCTCTCTCTCTCTCTCTCTCTCTCTCTCTCTCTCTCTTCTCTCTCTCTCTCTCTCTCTCTCTCTCTCTGTCTCTCTCTCTCTCTCTCTCTCTCTCTCTCTCTCTCTCTCTCTCTCTCCTTTTTTCAAACCCCGGCTCTCTCCTCTCTCTCCCTCTCTTTCTTCCCCACCCCACCTCTCTATCTCCTTCTCTCTCCTCTCTCCTTCACTCTCCCTCTCTCTCACTCTCTTTTCTCTCTATCTCCCTCCTCCCCTCTCTCTCTATCTCATTCTCCCACTCCCCTCGTCTCTCTCTCTCTCTCTCTCTCTCTCTCTCTCTCTTCTCTCTCTCTCTCTCTCTCTCTCTCCTCTCTCTCTCTCTCTCTCTCTCTCTTGACGCCGCCACCGACCGGTGCGGCCGTGTTTTTCCCGAGCTGCTGCGTACTGTTTATTTGCTGGGTCGTGTTTATATCTATTCAGTTTTCTTCCCGTGTAGAATTGACCACACAGTGCCTGGTGCTTCGTGCATTGTTTCTGTGAACAGAAGCCGATTTTTCTTATTTGAATACGTGTGTTTTAAGGGAAAATATCAGTGTGAGATTGCTTTTCCCTCAAGTTTCCAAAAAACCGGTTTTTTGTTTTGGTCTTGTTGCAACCAGGCGAGCGCCTGATTGCCCCAGGTTGAAGCAGTGATCCCCCCGGGCGCCCTAGGGGGCCTCATCTGCGTCCCCGTAACATCCCTTGCCGAGGAAACACCCCCCGGCCTGAAGTTATACAAGGGCACTGTTCGGTCCACCAGTGTTGAAAAAATGGGTTAAAACCCACTAATCAGTTTGGGTTGGAGTCAATGGCCCTCGAACCCCGTATTCCTTTGTCCGGTTTTTCCCCCACCCAAACCCTGTCTTTGTTGTGCTTTTGTACACTTCCTCCCGTTACACTAAATACATCACGTCTTCCACCCCAGGATGGGGGGCACAGTCACATGAACCCCCCCCCCCCCCCCCCCCACCCAACATGGTCAAGTCGTCCACGAAATGACGATGCATTGCAGTTAGTGTGACAGTGGGCACCCAAAACTAAAACCCAAGCTGACACAAAAAAAAAACTTTTAGATTTCCCAACTCGAACTCTCACCTTTGGCGTTGCGTTACTCTTGCTACCAAAATGACCCTGTCCCGCTCTCCGTTAACATTATAGGGGAAGACAGGGATGAGGGCAATAAAGTTAAAAAGTACCGCTGTGCTGTGAGGAGTTTCCCAAAATAAAATTTTGCAAGACACTTTTTCAGATTTAAAAAGCATGACACTAAAAAATCCTCACAAAAACACTTTTTTTCCCTAAAAAAATAACAAGAAAAAAGGGGCGGGCTCTGCTTAGTCCGGGGGTTTAAAAGTGTGAGCAGGGGAAAAAGACGAGTTTAAAATTGTGTGCCATTGTGGCAAACCCCAAGACTCGGCAGGGCCAAACTGGGGGGAAAGCCGGGCGCTGGTCTACATCACGGGACAGCCAACGGGGACCACAGGACAATGCGGAACCAGTGGAAGCCCCGTTATCAGAGCCCTTGCCGAACACCCAGCCACCCACGTCATTTTTTCCCTGAAACCAGGAGTCCCATCCCTGTGGGGATTCCATCCTGTAGGTAAACACTGATGTCACGAGACGCCATGACCTGCCCCCAAAACCCCAAGATAAAAACTACCAGTGACACTGACCCCCTACCCCAGAGAAAAAGCTCCCGTGCCCTGACCCCCCCCCAGAGATAAAAACACCAGTGGCACTGACCCCACCCCCCAGAGAAAACGCTCCCATGACACGCCCCCTTTTTTGGGGGGGGGGGGGGGAAAAAAACAACCCCCAAATGACCTGACCCCACTACCCCAGAGAAAAAAACACTAATGCACTGACCCACTACCCCAGAAAAACAAAAAAGACACTGCCCCCACTACCCCAAGAAAACAAACTAGTGACATACCCCACCCCCCCGAGAAACAATTTTACCATCCCTGACCCCATACCCAGAGAAAAGCCACCAAGACACGACCCCACTACCCCAGAGAAAGAACCAACTAGGGGTCAACGCGCAACCCCCACAGGGGGACCTTTCTATGAAAAACACAGACCCACCACCACCAATGCCAGTACAATCACAGCGCTAAAAATTGCACCCAGTGCTCCTTTTTTTCACTGCACTGTCTGTTTCTTGCATCAAAAACTTGATGCAGATATAAAACTAAATTTGACAACAAACTGGGTTTTTAAAAAGACGATGCGGAAAAATTGACAGTCGCAAGATGATGCAAACAATACGAATCACCAAAAAGAACAAACGAAGCTGATTGCAGTGGTCTACCTCAAAACCCCTCTTAAAATCAGCACGTGACTCAGCACCATACCACGTCACTGTAAGTCATCAAAAAGTCAACGCAGCCAAACAAAACAACAGGAACACTGCGACGTCCCTACTAAGCATATGGTGTACGGCTGCAAAAAACAGAGTCACCCCTGTGCCCGACTCCGTCACTGTCCCAGCAACAAACCACCCTTTGACAGAAGCGGGGACTGATCCCCCCTGTCATAGAATACCACAGCAGTCTCTGCCGACAGCTCAATCAAACTACCCCAAAATTGGGATCCGTCCCCCCCCGAAAGGCAAATTGAACTTCATTGGGGGGGATTCAACCTCCGTATTTGACCGACAGGGGACGGGACAGACGGGGCTCCCCCATGTACGCCAATGCCTGGGGCAAAGTACTGACGTCATGCTCCCCCTCAAGATTGGCAGACGAGGGGAGGCACCGGGTAGCTTTGCATGTGGGGGGAAACGCCTTCACGACACTACTCTGTAGACACGCTTCAGCAGGACTTTGGCACTTCGGGGGACGGTAAAAAGGTTTTTTCCGGGCCCCAAAAATTCGTTTTCTGCTCTACTTCCTAAAAAACCCTATTCCTTGAAATTCATTAATTTGATAAAAGGGGAACTGATGTCCATGTGCAGAAACAAGTGCATGTTGTTTGTTTGAAACAATTTCGTGATCAAAATCTTAGATCTTTTCAAAGCTATTTACTGGATGGTTTTCACTGTTGCCGGGCTTGCGCTCTGGTTACGGCAAATCATTATTTTTCTGGACTCCGTGTAACGGGCCTCCAGGGGAAAGGGGAAATGGGAAACCCAGACTAGTGGGAAACAGCCCTGCAACAAACCGAAAGATCACAGCTTCAAATTAAAAAAAAACCCCAGGTCAAGCAGTGTCCCTCGAGTTTCGTCGGATGTGCAGCCCATGTACCCCCGCAGTAGGAAATCGTCCTGATTCTTATTTACAAATTTACCCCCAAGCTTTCAAGAGCTCAAACAATCATTTGGGAAAATGCTCCTAAAATTTGTCCACCAGAAACCGTTGTTCTTCAAATGAAACCTTTTTCCCAAGGCAACCCACCCATCCCGATTTAACAGACCCCCCATGACATCAAGCCGACTTCCCCTCATGGGGCCTTTCTCCCCCCCTTCCCCCCTGCCTTTCAACCCTTTTGGGCCCAAAAATGCACCCTTTACTTCCCTTTCCCCGCTTAACAGAATTTCCCCGGTACTGGAATTCAATAACGCTTTGCTGCTCGCCTTCCAATGCAGGCACGACCCTTGACTCCCTCACCCCCCCCCCCCCCCCCCAAATTTACCCCCCCGCCTCTCACTCCACTACCCCCCCTTCCCCCTCCCCCCCAGCCGGTCTTCTTTCCCCCCTGCTTGCTCCGCTCCCTTCACCTTTCCCACCGCACTCATCCTCCTCCTTTCCCCCCCTCCCCCCAACCCTGTAGCTGTCCCCCCCCCCCCTCCTCCCCCCCCCCCCCCCCCCCCCCCCCCCTTCCCCCCGGTTTTGCTTAGTTACTGTGATGACTGTATATGTGCCCCCGGACAGCTTGAAAGCGACATTTTTTGGGTTGGCCATTTTCCCCTGAATATTTTTAATATACTTTACTTGAATTGCCCTTTGGACTAAAACTTCTTCCCCCGGCTTTTGGGGATTTTGGGTTTTCTGGATATTTTATGATTGCTGTTTTTAAAAATTTCTTGGGGTTTTTGAACTTTTGCTGATTTTATTTTTAATTTTGGGGAAACGTATTTTATTTTGTTTTATTGCTCAGGATTTACCTAATTTAAAAACATGGACCTTGTAATGAAATTAATACTGATCTGGATTACGCTTTGGGGTCCCTAAAGTTTACATCTCCCAAATAAGATCATAAAGTCTGTTTTTTTCTAAAAAATCCCTTCTATTCTTGCTTGGGCTTGTGAAACTCGCCTTTATCCGTTTTTAATGTACAGCTTTTTCCATAACAACATAACTTTTTCCCACGCGATGCACATCCCGGGTGAAACGGACTTTGGGAAATATTTCTCAAAACTTTGTCATGTACAAAAAGGCGGCGTGACCTTTAACCTGATAATGTTTAATGCTGGGCTGCAGGAAAACCCTCCAACTCAGCCCCTCTTTAGTTGGATATGTGACAGGAAACCCGCTGCACTTTCCTTTTGGGCAACTTTGTACCATGATGGGTTTTATATAAAGCTACCAAATTCATTCTTTTCGGTGATTTTAAAAATTTTTGTTAAAACGGCAGCCCCTGGATGCGCCACCAACTTTCTTTGGCTTGCATCAGCTTATTCAAATCCAAATAAAACGCAAAGCATCTTTACATTGGGTCATATCACACGAACAACAAAGCCATGGTATCAACATAACAGGGGGAACAAAAGCTAGCACCCTGTCTCATTTGGGCACGGGGGTTTAAACTTTTAAACAACAGAATAAAGGGGCCCCACAACCATTCAATTCGCTGCTCAAAAAATTTTAGTAAAGGGTGAATTTTTCCTCGATTAGCTTTTGCCCTTTCTATTGGTACTCAATTACACAGTCCAAATGAAGCGATAATACCTGGTATAATTTCTTTCTCTCAATCGTTGAAAACATCCC
>JAFLJL010015247.1:0-7500 GCA_018398815.1 Conus ventricosus | reverse complement strand
GCCCCTTTTTTTAACGGCTAAAACACCCCCAAACGGGTTTTTTCTCCAAAAAGGGAAATTATTTTCAGAAAGTATTTGGGCCGACTTTCTAAAAATTTTTGTAGGTGTCTTAAAAAAAGGGTCATGGAAAATGCCCGATGTTTTAGTTTACCAGAATCCATTACTAACGGCTATGACTCCCGAAACAGTTTTTTTTTCCTTTTATTTAAGGGCTATAAAAACCCCAAAAAAGGTTTTTTTTTCTTTTGGAATATCCAAAAAAATTTTGGCCGGGATCTTTTTTGGAAAATTTTTGGTATTTTCAAAAAGGGGCCCAGGGATGTTTGCCCGATGTCTTATTTTACAACTTTGCCGTTATTTAAAAGGGGAAAAAAAGGGGGCCAAAACGTTTTTTTTCTTTAAAAAATATCTCACCGTACAAGATTTTGGGGGGAGTACGTTTAAAAGCTTTACATTTTTTTTTTTTCTTTTTTTTTTTCTTTTGTGTTGTTGTTTGGGCACAATGTTTTGGAACGGGGTTTGTTTTCTGCAACTGGAATTCGGGTCTGAACAAGAAAGGGGTAAAAAGCATATCTGAGAATGTCAGAAAAAACACATTCCTAAGACCTGTGCAATGACACCAACACACCACACACAAAACACACACACACACCACACACACACAAAACCACACACACACACACACACACACACACACACACACCAAAAACACACCCCACGAAACGCACGAAACCCGAAACGCACGGAAATTTTTCATCTCATGTAGGTTTTTTCAAAATGTAAACTTGATTTGACTTATAAAAATGAAAACCTTATTTAAACTTATCAAAATGAAAAACTTGAATTATTTATCAAAATGTAAATTTTGTTTGAATTATAAAAAATGAAAAACTTAAATTTGACTTTTCAAATGAAAACTTGATTTGATTTATCAAAATGTAAACTTGATTGATTTAAATTAAAAAATGCAAACTTGTTTTGACTGGGCAAATATTCCCCCTCCTCCAAGCAAGTTGAAAAAAATTGTTTCAAAAAAAAAAAGGGGGTCTCAGAAACCACTTGGAATAGACTATGAAGGGGGCACAAACACAAAAGGGCATTCCCCCCCCTTCCTCATCTTCCAAAGCAAACACGCACACACACACTCAAACACACCCCCACCCCACACCCCACACACAGACACACACACACCCCACACACCCACACACACAACCACACACACACCAGACACACACACACACACACACACACACACACACACACACAACCACACACCACAAAACCCCCAACACCCCAAAACCACAAAACACACCCCCGGGGCCACGCATTGTGTGTGTGTTGTGTGCGGGGCTGCGGCGTGCGGGGGCGTGTGTTGTGTGTGTGTGCGTGCGTGCGTGTGTGTGTGTTTTCCCCGTGGGGTGCGTGCGTGCGGGTTCGTGTGTGTGTGGTGCAAACGGGGTGTGGTGTGTGGGTTTTGTGTGTGTGTGTGTGTGTTTTGTGGGGTGTGTGTGTGTGTGTGTGTGTGTGTTGTGTGTGTGTTGTGGTTTTGTAAAAAAAAAATGAAACCTTTAAAAATTCGAACAAAATTTGAGAAAAACGATCTAACCCTCAAAAGGCCCGTTTGAAAATAGGGGAAACTTGACAAGGATCCTCATTTCCGTTTACGGGAAAGTGTGCAAATTTGGCGAGATATTGGGGGAAACCCCCCGGGTGTGTACATACACAAACTTTTCCTCTCTCCTCTCTCTCTCTCCTCAACCTTCACTCCTTCTCCTTCCCCCTCTCTCCTCCCCCTCTTCTCTCCCCTCTCATTAAAATGTTTATATGAAAGAGAGAGGGGGAGGGAAGAAAAAAGAAGAGGAGAGAGAAAAAGAGAAAAGGAAGAAAAGAGAGAGAGAGAAAAGAGAGAGAGAAAGAAAACAGAAAAATAAAATTGATTCCCTTTTTGAATATTTTTTTGGGGGGTCTTGGGCCCAAAATCACATTTTTTCCCTGGAAAAACTGTCACAAGATTTCTAAAAAAAACCCACTTGCAAAAAAAATTTCCCGGGTGCGGGGTTTGGGTTTCCTACACTTTAAAAAACCTTTTTGGGAATAAGGAAAAGTGGACCCAAATTAAAAACTGAAAATGCATTGCGTAATGAAAATATACTTTTCGACAAGCCCAAAAATCCCAGGAAATAAATCACATTTAAAAAATTAAAGGGAAAGGTAAAACTGCCGGACCTGAGGGCCAAATTTGGGGGAATTTTTTTTAAGAATTCTGGGGGAAATGTTTTAATTTTTTCTATTTAAATTTTTTTAAATCTTTTATTTGATACAAATTTATCCTAAAAATTTTGGAAAAAAATCCATAATTTTTTAACCCGGGTTAATTTAAGGAAAGGGGGGTAAACGTTGTAAATAATTAAAAGGCATTTTTTTTGTGCAATGTATGAAGAAAAACTTTATAGTTCAGTTATTTAATAATTTCCATAAATGGGTATCCTCAAATGGAAAATAATTTGGTAAAAATAAAGGGCGGGGTTTTAAAAAGGGTTATTCTACCATTGTCAATTTTTATTTTAAACTAGCTGCATTTCCCAAAAACATTTGAAAATAACAAAAGCTGAAAGGGCTTTTGTAGTTTTTGAAAAAGGCTTTTGATTCAATTTCACGAATATATTTTTTGGCCCCTATTTTTTTAAAAAAAAGGGAATTTAAAAGGGTAATTGTACCGTTGGCTTTAAAAACAGTATAAAGAGTAAAAGCAAAATTAGAGCTGGAGCAAAATTATCAGATTTTGTTAAGTGAAAAAAGGGGGGTTTAAAAAGGGGGATTTTTGGGTAGTCCCAGTTTTTTTCTTTTCTGTTCATAAAGAATTGGCCTTGGAATTTTTAAAAAGGGACGCCAGGGTGTTATTTTTTTGATCTTTTGGAACTTTTTTGTTTTAAAATTTTTGCGAGGGACATTTTTTTAACTGTCTACAACTGTTGTTGGCGGGAAAAGGGCAACTGAAAAATTTTGCATACAGCTGTTTCAAAAATTTTAGAATTAAAAGTAAATATGAATAAGACCAATATAAATTGTTTTTCTAAAGGGGATTTTTGGGGCACGTATGAAAAAGGGACCTACTGGGAATTAAATTGGGTATAAAAGAAATAAAAATATCTTGGTTTTTTTTTTTTACTCCCAGTTTAAATTTTAAATTTGGGGGTTTCCAAGTATATGCAAAATGGGGCAAGGAAGCACCCAACAGTTATTCCTTAAATATTTTATAAAAATTTGAAGTTTGCATTTTCGGGTTTTTTTCGTATTATTCGTTTTCGCAGGGAAACCCAATTCTTTACAATAGGGGCTAAAATTTTGGCTCTGGGAAAAAACTTTCCCAAATGGAAAAAGTTCATTTGAAACCCAATGAAAAAGATTTTTGAATGTAGCCCAAACAAACACCAAATTTTTTATTTAGGGGTAGCTCGGAAGGTATCCAATTTAAACCCAATTCTTTTTTTAAATTTAAATTAATTTTTGGGCTGAAAAAAACCCAAAAATTTGGAGGAAATAAGATCCCCTTCAAAGTTTAAAAAAGACATTGCGACATTTGGTTGGTAATGGCAAAAAAGACATGGGCAAACCAATGTTCACAGGGCTTAAATTTTAAATGGCATTGCTTATTTTTGGGGACAACCGGGGCTTTGAAAATTAATGGGGGACCCTTTTTTGTAATTTTTAAAAACAAAGAAAAAATCGACTGCAGAGTCAAAACTGGCATACCTTTTATCTATAGCATTGACAGTTTTGCACAAAAGACTTTTTAAAAACAGCACAGTGGTTGAACCCATAAAATTAAAATAATATAAATAACATGTTAAGAGTGAAATTGAGTAATTTTAAAAATTTTGGTGCCCTGCCCTTTTGCTTCCCATCCGGTTTAGATACAGTTTTTCTGAAAGATAAGGGAATTGATGTGTCGTTTGGGTGAAATTCAGGCAAAGGAAGAGGAAATACATTTTACTGTGCGGTCCTGCATTTAAAGGCCCTTTAGATTTAAAATTTTAAATTAAGGCTAAGTATTATTGTACCCCTGAATTTTAGAGTAAAAACTTGTTTTAGCAACAAGAAATGAAAATGACCTTTTCGATCTTGCTATGTACATATATGAAGCTCAAAAGCGAATACGAACAGTCTTTTCATAATAATGTGCGTAATGCATATACGTGTAATAGCTTTTTCTTTCCATTTTCTTACTGAGAATTGTTCCTGTGTGTTGTATTACGGGTGTCACCCCTTCAGTATGGGCTATGGCCTTTATCTGAATAAATCATTCGCATTCGCATTCGCATTCTCTCTCTCTCTCTCTCTCTCTCTCTCTCTCTCTCTCTCTCTCTCTCTCTCTCTCTCTCTCTCTCTCTCTCTCTCTCCATTTTTTAGAAAAATTAACGTAGAATCTATCTGGATTGAGATCCAGCTTAAATTTAATAAGCCTATACTTATATGTTTTCTGTACAGAAATCCAGCTGAACATGTCGACTGGGTTGACGTTTCATGTTAATGATGGAAAACGCACATGACGAATCCAAAGATATCATGATATTAGGGGATTTTAATATAGATCTACTAAAATCAAATAAACAGTGGAACTATGTTTTTGAGTCACTTGGTCTTACTCAGCTAATCAAAACTCCTACAAGGGCCACTGAGATTTCTGAAACACTGATAGATCATTTATATGTTACAAATCCAGAAACCATTCTTGAGACAAGTGTACCTATTTATGGATGCAGTGATCACTTCCCGATTTGTTGCACTTGGTCAAAAAAGGGCATCAAAATTCCAAGGTTAAACCATAAAACATTACCTTTAGAAACTTTTCAAAATTTGATCATGACAAATTTATCTCTGACCTTTTAGATTCACCTCTAAATATAGTGTATCAATATACAGAACCCAATCAGGCTCTGGAAGCTTGGTACTCCATCTTCTATAGTATATACAACAAACATGCCCCGCTCCAAACCAAAAGAGTCAAATATCGGATAAAACCTCCTTGGCTAACAAATGAGATACAGAACGCTATTTATCAAAGAGAGTACCTGTTAAAAAATGGCCCTCGTGAAGAATATAAAAAACAAAGAAATAAAGTAACTTCTCTCATTAGAGCAGAGAAAAAGAAATATTTTTCAAACTTAATTAGTGAAAAGAAAGACAGCAAGTCCGTATGGAAAGCCATCCATGGATTAACAAATAAACATGTTTCCTCTGCTCCAAACATAATGAATGATATATCTGCCAGTAAACTAAATCACCATTTCACAACAGTAGCAGATCAAATAATTCATGATGATAACTCAAATGATAATGACCTAAAAGAATTACAAAAATACTGCAGGGGAAAAAATATCTATTCAGATTTAGATATCAGCCATCTAGATGTTCATTCTGTTTTCGTGTCCCTTAGGCGATTGAAACAGACAGCCACTCGTGGAATTGACGGTATAGATGGTAAAATTCTAAAGCTTCTCCGCACCCGTTATCGCAGAAACGTTAACTTACATTTAAACCTCTGTATAGATAAACAATGCTTTCCAGATACCTTAAAAAAGGCAAAAACCATACCAATACACAAATCAGGAAACACTACTGATCTATCAAATTATAGACCTATTTCGATTTTATCAGTTCTTTCTAAGCCATTAGAACTCCACCACTCAATAAGTGTCTCCACTCCCATGCAGTAAAATACGATTTAATCCACCCAAATCAATCAGCGTTCAGAGAAAACCATTCGTGCCACACAGTGCTAACTAGACTAATAGATAGATGGCTATTAAACATGAGCTACAAACAATTTTCAGGAATTCTCTTTGTAGATTTTGCAAAAGCCTTCGACGTTATAAATCATGAACTTTTACTCAGAAAACTAACTTTGTATAAGCTATCATACAAAACACTGAAACTGGTTTCATCTTTTCTGTCCAAACCGACAACAAATTGTGTCCGTAAACTCATACAAATCTAATTCTCTTCCCAACAAATTTGGTGTCCCACAAGGGTCAATATTTAGGTACTCTATTGTTTTCATTTTACATCAATGATCTGCCATTGTACCTGAAAATAAACAGCGAAATGTTCGCTGATGATACAACTTTAGACACAAGTAATTCTGATGCCCAACAGGTTTGCAGTGACATCACAGAAAAACATCAATCTTTTGGTTAAATGGACACGATTTAATCACATGGCTATCCATCCTCAAAAAACTAAATTCATGATGATAACTACTAGACAGAAACGTCAAACTCTAAGCCAGAATCTACCAGTACTTTGTATTTCTAATGAAACCATCGAAGAAGTATCCAGTCACAAAGTCTTAGGAATAACAATAGATAATAATCTAACTTGGTCAAAACACTTAGAGCCTTTATCTAGAAACGTTGCAAGAAAACTACATCTTCTAAAAAGGATTAAGAACTTCTTAAATTTGCATGCAAGAAAACTATTTTTTCACTCTTATATTCAACCTATTATCGACTATGCCTCAACGCTTTGGGACTCAGCGAGCAAGAATTCACTCAAACCACTAATTAGCCTTCACAAAAGAGCTGTCAAAGTAACATTAGGTCAACCATCCTCACTGGTAGATTCAGACTATAAGCAATCAGGCATTCTCCCATTTAAAGCCAAACTTCTATACAATAAAGGACTCTTTATGCATAAGGTACTCCATGGAAATGCTCCACTTTCTTTAACAAATATGTTCACTTTTAACGACTATCGACATACACATAAAATAAACCTCCCGTTTGCCATGATTAATCTATACAAGTCTAGTCTGGCGTATTCCGGTGGTTGGCTATGGAACCATATTCCTGAAGAACTTAAAAATCAATCAAACTTTAAAAATTCAAGTCTAATTTTCAAAAATATCTTATGAATGTCTCAGATTTGACTGCACTATACCCGAAAATGTATTGATAATTCTCAATTCAGATTCAATTTAACAAATATGTGATGTTGGAAGTTGACTCAATTTTACGCAAATTGCAGTGATCATCCTGTGCCATTAATGTGTTTTTTCAAAGGTTTTCGTAGGTGTTTATCCATGTCTGCTTCATTGTATTTCTCTTCCTTTATCTCTGCCTTTCTTCCGCCAGTCGGTCGGTCGGTCGGTCGGTCGGTCAGTCGGTTGGTCAGTCGGTTCCGTGTTTCTTCTCTCTTCTCTCTCTCTCTCTCTCTCTCTCTCTCTCTCTCTCTCTCTCTCTCTCTCTCTCTCTTCTCTCTCTCTCTCTCTCTCTCCCCACCTCTTGCCTTGATCATTTTTTCTCGTTGTTGTGGTTGTTGGTGGTGGTGGTGGTGTTCATTGGTTTCTTTTTCTTCTTTCTTCTTTTTTGTCAAAGGTTCTCATGCAAGGAATTGTTCCATTTTTTCATGTATTTGTTTGATTTGCCTTTTTACTATATATCGATTTTTTTTTCTTGCCCAGAGGGCTGGATGTAAAAAAGTATTCATGCTTAATCCACT
>JAFLJL010015246.1:6462-27622 GCA_018398815.1 Conus ventricosus | reverse complement strand
CTCTCTCTCTCTCTCTCTCTCTCTCTCTCTCTCTCTCTCTCTCTCTCTCTCTCTCTCCACACACACACACACACACACACACACACACACACACACCATCACCACCGCCACCACCACCACCCACCAGCACCACGAACATCACCAACAACAACAGCAACAATGATACCAGCAATAGCAGTAACAAAAACAAGAGTACGTGTACGTACTCACGCAGATTTAGTAACATGGAGTGCAGATAAATCAGACTGAATCCTCTGAGAAGATGTGGGCGGGAGAGTGTGAGACTGTAGGAGTGTGGTGACTGGCCACTGTAGGAGTGTAGTGACTAACCACTGTAGGAGTGTAGTAACTGGCCACTGTAGGAGTGTGGTGACTTGCCACTGTAGGAGTGTCACGGTCGCTAAGCCGGACGGCCTTACCACCCTACCCACACCTATTACACACTAGAGCAGACAACACAGCACACTAACACAACTTTACAATCACGCGCACCTCTTTATTTCACACACCCAAACATACCATGGCGCCACCACTCACGTCCATCTACAACCACACACCGGTATCCCACTTCTTCACTGACCCACCCTACCCTACTACGACCCTGAGAACCCTAACCTATACTAAAACACCAGTTGCGGTATATCACTGCGACCTAGGGACGCAGAGATAGCCCGCACACGTGGTGGCTAACTAATAGGGACAAGAATAAACCCAAGGGACTCTAAACTTAAACTGCTACCACCCACACCTCTCCCCAGGACCCACCCTTCTCTTTTGACCCGGGACCACTATCGCACTGGTCACTGCGTCCCTAAGGGAGGCAACGACAAGTACCCTACACTGTGCTGGCACTACGTCCCAAAAGGAGGCAGTAGCTAACACCCCTACCCTACTGCCTAACGCTACACCCCTTCTACAACACCCATGGGACAACCTATCCCGGCCCGGAAAGCTCCAGTCCTTGGCACTGTCCGGGGACCCTCACAGACTGACTCCGCTCCTCAGCGCTGTCCGTGGACCCTCGCAGGCTGACTCCTCCACGGATGACTCCGCTCCCCAGCGCTGTCCGTGGACCCTCACAGGCTGACTCCTCCACGGATGACTCCGCTCCTCAGCGCTGTCCGTGGCATCACGCAGGCTGACACCCCGAAGACTCTACACCCCGGCGCCGACCGTGACTCCTCACGGTCTGACTCCTCCCCTGCGCTGGGCATGACACCTGGCGCACCCACACACCAGACGCCCTCTCGACGAGTCCGGGGCTCGAAGGACACCTCCTCCTCTGAAGGCCCCGCCGGACACTGAGGGTGAGGGAAGGTCTGGTGCAGCGCCCTCTCACAGGACGCCGAACAGGGTAGAGCAACAGGTGGCTGGAGAACTCCAGGAAGAACCCCGGCAGCAGGAGGAGAGCTGCACCACAGACGGCAGCCGGCCCATCCCCAGTAAAGCAACAGGCAACGGGAAACTGCCGCTCACCTGCCGGCACGCGGCAGCAGACTGCGGTGGTCTGGCCCCACCCTCAGGACGGAACAGGATACCACCTGCTGACACAACTGTAGGCCACTACTGTAATGTTGCTACTACCCGAGTCATCAAGGCCCATAGGCTACCTGGTAAAGCTTTAACTCTCCATCTCCCTTGCCTACCTCCCACTCGGGAATGAGAGTGATCCCTTGAATTTTGAATGCACCCCCCAACCCGTTACTTTGGGTTATCAGATCCATTTCCTGCCAACCCTTACCACAGCAACAAAACAATATTCTCCCTGAGCCAATCTACGCTATATACATATGAAATTATGACTCGCACACAATTCTCAGAGAAATAATCCCAATCCAAGCAATCCAGCACGGACTCCATGGGCCCCCTTTGAAAATACTAAATAAACTAGCAATTTCACAAGGAAATGTTTCCACATAGTAATCAGTATTAATACACATCTCAGAAACAACAAAACAAAAGAACTTATCAATTTCTAACGGTTCACAGTTCTAGCATATTCATACAAGAGAATCGGCTCACAGCCTCAATCCGTCATATTCTTACCCCTTTTTGCACAGAGAACAGGAAAACCTTCTTCGGGGCCACTTTCGCCCTCAACTGTTTCGGGCGATAAGTGGCCAGAAGAATAAAGGTTTTCCTGTTCTCTGACAAGTAAGAATTCAATAAACCAGTTTCGTACGGCGGACTCCAGAATGGCCCCTTTCTGTTTCTGTGTCAACCGTGCATCCTTGCCCGTTTGTCCTTAGATTAAAAGTCGCAAGCCCTCTAACTGTGTTCAATGTGCAATCCTATGCCCGTTTGACATAGATATAAACTACCCAAGCCACCTAACTGGGTCAAAACGTGCATCATGCCCGTTTGACATAGATAATTAACACTACCAAGCCCTCTAACTGTGTCAAACGTGCATCCATGCCCGTTTTGCATAGATTAAAACT
The DNA here is from genome assembly GCA_018398815.1 of Conus ventricosus. Lineage (NCBI taxonomy): Eukaryota > Metazoa > Mollusca > Gastropoda > Neogastropoda > Conidae > Conus > Conus ventricosus. Next base: position 25,181 of record JAFLJL010015246.1, on the reverse strand, counting down.
AACCAAGCCCTCTAAACTGTGTCAAACGTGCTTATCCATCGCCGTTTGACATAGATATAAACTACCAAGCCCACCTAACTGGGTAAAAACGTGCATCCATGCCCGTTTGACATAGATCCATAAACTACCCAAGCCCATCTAACTGTTCAAAACGTGCATCCATGCCCGTTTGACATTGATATAAACTACCCAAGCCTTCAACTGTGTCAAACGTGCATCCATGCCCGTTTGACTTAGGTATATATAACTACCTAGCCACCTAAATGGGTCAAAGTGCATCCATGCCGTTTGTCATAGATATAAACTTACCAAAGCCCTCTAAACTGTGTCAAAACGTGCATCATTGCCCGTTTGACATAGTTATAAATCTACCATGCCAACTAAACTGGCCAAACGTGGCATCCATGCCAGTTTGACTAGATATAAACTACCAAGCCCTCTCAACTGTGTCATACGTGCATACTTGCCCGTTTGACATTAGATATAAAACTACCAAGCCCTCTACTATGGTGCAAAAGTGATCCATGCCCGTTTGACGTTAGATATAAAATACCAAGCACTAACTGGGTCAAACGTGCAAATCCAGCCGTTTGACCATAGTTATAAACTACAAAGCCCTCTAACTGTGGTCTAACGTGAATCCCATGCCCGTTTGACATAGTTATAAACTCCAAGCCCTCTAACTGTGTCAAACGTGCATTCCATGCCCGTTTTGACATAGATTTAAATACCAAGCCACCTAACTGGGTCAACGGGCATCCATGCCGTTTGTCATAGATATAAACTACAAGCCCTCTAACTGTGTCAAAACGTGCATCCCATGCCGTTTGGACATAGTTATATAAACTACCAAGCCACCTAACTGGGCCAAACGTGCATCATGCGTTTTTGACATAGAATATTTAAACTACAAGCCCTCTAACTGTGTCAAACGGCATCCATGCCCATTTGACATAGATATAAACTACAAGCCACCTAACTGGATCAAACGTGGCATCCATGCTGTTTGCCATAGATATAAACTACAAGACGCATATTGGGGTAAACGTGCATCCATGCCGTTGACATAGATATAAACTACCAAGATACATAACTGGGTTTCAAAGTGCATCCATGCCCGTTTGACATAGATATAAAATTCCAAGCCGCACCTCCTAACTGGGTCAAAAGTGCATCCAATGCCCCTGTTTGACATAGTTTTTTAAAGTGAAAATCCTGAACTGTAGTCAATCGTTGCATGGGTGCCTGTGGCCAAGTTAAGGTCAGTGAAACTACCAAGCCGCCTAACTGTGTTATAACGTGCATGGATGCCGTTTGGTTGGTTTAGCCAAACCAACTAAACCGGCAGTTATTACTGTGCTGGTGATAACAGATATGTCAAGTGGGCATTGCCTGTTACTGCCTTTTTAACGCCCTTCTTTACTTTACCCACCCCAAGTCATCCTCAAGTTCTTACTCAAGTCATCCTTAAGTCATCCTCTGTTAACTTCTAAGTTTTTACTCAAGTTGTCCTCAAGTCATACTTAAGTTATTCCTTCAAGTCACTTCTTAAGTTTTTACTTCACAGCATCATTAAGTCATCCTTAAGTCATCCTTAAGTATCCAAAGTTCTTATCAAGTCATCCTCAAGTCACCACAAGTCACTTTCTAAGTTCTTTCAAGTCATCCCACCAAGTCGCCTTCAAGATCTTACCCAAGTTAACCTAAGATTCATAACTAAGTCATCCTCTAAGTTACAAACCAAGTTCTTATTTAAGTTATCTTATAATTATCAAATAAAAATACATCTATGTTTTTATCTTAAATAGTACGATGCCCTAATATAGTACACCACACGGCCTCAAAAACGCTCATTTGTTGAGGATGTCTTGCTCAGTGTCATTGGCGTGTTATTGGTCAGCATAGATATTAATGAAGTTCTTTACTCCTAAGCCAACCGCCATTGATTACATTTATGGTCTATGGAAATGTCTTTTCTAGTTCAATGTTTTTAATTTATTGGACTTCATCATTTTATAATACGCCATGATTTATTTTATTTAAAATTTAAAATTAAGTTCTTAAAATTTTATTGCATTTAAATTGATAATAATGATGCTTTGTTGTTGGCGGTTTTGGCGTGGCCAGTTGTCTTTTTCTCGTATTATTTAGTGGTACAGATTTTTTGTTGATTGCTTTTGTTTCTGCTGCCATTGTGTATATATTTTATAAACGTTATAACTGCCCCCAAAGCAGCAAGGGCGCCAAAAATGGCATACAGTTTTAAGTTCAAAATTCCATGAAGACTTTGGCGGACTTGATATCGCATGGAGTTTTTATAGCCGGCATTGAATCATCTTGTTCTGGCCGTTGGCGGTGTTATTGTTTTCATGAGAGTTATATTCTGTAAAATTAATTTTTTTTTGTCTTTCCACTCTGTAATTTTTTTCCTGCTTTTTAACACGCCCCCTGGATGCTTTTCACTGGTCCCCACCTGATTCAGTTTTTCTGATTCTGCTTGATTTTCTGGCTTGGTTACTTTCTCACCTGATTCAAATGTTTCTGGTTCTGATGATTTTCAATGCTCGTTCATTTTGAAGGGAAACAAATTCATATATGATTAAAAGTTATTGATCCCAGATTAATGGCGTAAAATGTTCCACAAATCTGTAGTATAGATAAAATCCTAGAGACTCTAATGACTTTGTTAAAACTGGATATTGCGTTAAAACATACGTAAGATCATTGTTCAGAATCATTGGGAAAGACAATCTACTGAATAGTTTTTTAGTGTACAAACTAAGAACCGTTTGCCCCACACTTTTCACATTCTAGACCCAGCTGCGATTCTACCTGTTATATACTTTAAAATTGTCTTGTGGACATTCTGTTGAATCTGTTCAAAGCTGAATTCAGTTCACGAGGAAATGTTTTGTTTTTCCCACCGCTGCGTTCAAAAAATAAAGAATTACAGCTCTTTTTTGGGGCATAATAGCCATTGGTCCTTCAACTTGGTCATTCATATGTTCAGGGAAGGTTAGGCTGCCTTGTAAGCGGTATTAGTGTTCATCACTGTTCATTGTTTTTTATTATTTTTAAATTATTTTATTTTAAAAAAATGAGCACCGAAAAAAACTGTTACAACCTTGTTATACCATTTTCTGTTGTTATTGGAGGACTAAGTGTAGGATTACTCAATGCTTGGTAAAAGTGAGACCTGTTAAGAATTAAACCAGCAGATCTTGGCAACTAGACTTTGAGGATTCATGCAAAGCTGATTGCTATTGTTGCAGCTTCGGTTGCTTCGAAAGATTTTCTAGGATTAAGCAAGGAATTTAATTCCAGACAAATACAAATATGTTAAGAAAAAAAATACATTTATAAAAAATGGATTCACTCCGCCAATAATGATAGGCGGGCGCTGTGGTGAATGCTTGCTTTTAGCGGAAGTAATTTCGCATTTTTTTAGTTAAACTGGGGAGGGTGGACGGAGAGGAGAAAAAGCATAACAAAGCTAAGGCAGCAACTAGCAGCCTGCACAAGACGCCTATGAAAAGCAGAGACTTGAGCAGTTAGATTTTATTAATGATTCACACTGAATAAAAACAGGGGCATGACAAGTTACACATTTAAAAATGTAGATCAAGCAAATAAAAAATCAATATTAATCTTGTAACAGGCAAACCAATCGAACATTTGCCCCACCAAAATCAGTGATTTTATCAACCATCAGGAAAAAAAAAAAAAAGATGCAAGAAATCGGGTTCAGGTTTATTGTCGTTGGTATGACCGTGTGTATTTTGTTGCACAATAATATTGCCTCTGAGTAAAAAAATGAGAACAAAATTTATTATTCGCCAAAAGGATATTGGAAGGGAATCACGGCAATCAAAAAGCTAAGCCAAGCAGCTTGGAGTCAGAGAACAAACAGCAATAAGAATGGTTATCTTAACAAGCGATTGGCAAAATTTTATTTTCCATGCGCCTTGACGAATACAGAGACCACACTTTGTCAATACAACTCCAAACGAAACCATCAAATGGATCCTTCTATATTTACCCTATGATAGGATTAGACGAAAAAAGATTTAAGTACGCACTCACAGTCATTGAAATAGCTTCAAGGTACAAAGATGCAGAAACCTTATAAACACAAAAGAGTGCTTCTGATGTGCTGTTGCCATACAGCTGATTATACCAGCGAGGCACGCTAAACTTTACCCTCGCTGTATTCAACGTTGTTGATGGAAAAGAATTTTAAAAGGCCAAGTGAACATTATTGTTTAAAACATAGAGTTACCATTTTAAAAGAGGCATTCCGGGAGTTCACAGTCACAGAGCTTTAGTTTGTAAACTTTAACAAAACAGTTAGCTGAAAAGACTTTGTTACTACCAGTATCACAGAGAGCTGATTTGACAATTCTCGCAACACGAATGGGTTAGAAGATTTGCCCTCAGTTTTCCGCAATGAATAATGAAGAATTTAAAGGGTTATAAAACCAGTAAAGCAATCAAAGAAAAAAACAATATATGTTGCTGAAGGAGAGTTCTTCATCCAGCAAAAAACTATTTATTTTTGGATTGAAAGTAAGGTTACCTTTATTTACCCGGGGGGAAGCAGAGGGGGACACTCGCAAGCAGGGCAACGATCCAATTTGGAGTATTTATCCATATGAAATAAAAAGAAATTGTAAAAATGAATCACGCCCGTGTATTATATACGAGAATAACTGACACAACAAAAACATCCAGCTCTCAAATGATTTTTGTGAAAGAGAACTGCAGATAATCCCAACCAGACACAGGTTCGCCTTTAATTATTTTAATGGTTCTATTATGTCCATATGCTTATGATAACTTCTTGGATTAACAAACCACACGTTTTGTGTTTGTTCTGTCTAACGACTTCTTTGTACAACCAGTTGTGTTGATCTCATGTAGATTAGATCGCAGTTTTTACGTTGTACATGTGAAAAGTTTATTGCTAAAAAATGACTTCTTTGTAGTTGTCATGTGATATGTTTGACTGCACCAAACGCTGCGCAGATATTCCCTTTTTGCTTGCTTAATGATTTTCCCTGGCTCGTAAATACTGTTCATTTTGTACCTTAAACCAACAAACTCCTTGATCAACTTTCCAGATAATTCATCCTTCATCTTTCCAAAAACCTTCTTGTAGTAATTGAATGCAAAGTGTGAAACTCTTTAGGATAATCAGGTGTATCTCCATCCTGCATGCCCTTTTGCCACTTCCATTTCCATGTTCTTTATAGATGTCTTTCGTAAGGATATCTATACAAAACTATTGTATCTGTGTAAAGATACTCTGGACTCAGGATACGAGGGACTAAAGTAGTCATTTAAGAATCTCTAACATCAAAATCTTGATAATTCTTAAAAACAGTAAACCCAATAAATACAGGTTTGTCTTTTCTAATTTGACTTTATTTTTTTTCATCATTATGCCAAAAAGCTGATCATGAATTCTCTAAAGTCCTGATAATTAGCGTTTTGAAGTCAGGCTTAATTGCTTCGTTTCTCTTTGGTGACTAATCTGACATCTTTACGCTTGTGCGGATTTCTCAATAGTCTTTCCAAAACAGCTGTTGTTCATTCAGATTGAAAAAGTCTTTTTCTGAAGAATCTGTGGGAGTTAGTTCTAAGTTCAGTGTTCTTCATGATTGGGTATGGTTCATGAAATTGTTCTTGATCAAAAGCAATTATGCGATGAACTGCTGTCAACTTCCAACCCATGTCTTAAATAAAATTGCAGAAGTCTGTAATGCATCAGCAAACACATATTTTTTTGCCGCTGAAGATTAGCACAAGTTTAGGCGGTTCTTTGGATCCATCTTTAGACTTTCTGCTGCTAATGGATAGTCATTACATGCAGGTCATGGAGGTTCATGAGGATATTTCTAAATCAACTTCTAGAATGAAACCACGATGTTGATCGGCGTTAAACTGCCCAACCACTTTAATGCTTTTTGAATATTATTCGGATCGCCGCCATAGTGTACATCCTTGAAGTTACGTAATGAATGATTGCGCCATTGCCCAAACCATACAGATTGGTTTGCATCTAAATACATAAGATAGTTAGACCTTTTATCGGATCATTGGTCGTCCAAGTATTTGTTGTTTGCTTTACAGTAATGATGCGACGCATACTAATTCCTCCACGCAACCGTATTTCAATAATCTGAATCATTGGTAATCCGACAATAATCAATCTGTACTCCAGTAAACTTTAAGAAAGATCCCAAATCATCCCGGTGCGCAGAAATGTAATGCGCGGGATCCAGGTATAATGTTTCATGCAGGGTCTTTCTGTAATTTTTCAAAGACCGTCCGCCAACAAAACATACATCAGCCTCAATGTAGGAGTCATTGATAGTCTCCCATTGTTTTACACTCTAACTTCTTGCCACGCATCTTGAGCATGCTGGTATATCAGAATCACTGATGTCCTTTCTCTAAGACTAGAAAAAGAACGCGCCCTTTAGGTGGAAGTGTTCTATCTCATCAACCTTTCCCAACGTTCATATAATCATAAGGGTTTAAACGCCACCCTTTCTAAACAAGAGTTGGAGTCAAAAATATCTTCTGTTATTGGGCGGACTTTAAGGGAACATAGCCAGTGACTCTAATGAACCAATGTGTTGCATTAGTAGATCATAAAAAACGACATGTTATTTAGTTAAAGCAAATGTACTTTTCTGAATGACGTGCAATGCATGCTACCCTGAAGGCGTGGGGTTACTGATTGCCATTATAGGTGGAGTCGTAACCACGCAAGTTGTTGAAAGAATACAGGCAGCTTCCATGTCTTTGGTTCAAACCTTAGTGAAGAATGCATTTACTGTGCGCTGCTCTCTAAACTTTCCGCTATTGTGATCATGGTCTCTTACTTTTGGATTTCGCTGCGTCTGAATGAGAGACCTAAATCCGCAAATCCAACAATTGGTGGTGAGTCTACTGTTGTTGGGCTCAGGCGGCATTATGATTTCAGTAAATTAAGATTATTAGAACAGTCAATTACGCACTTGTGCCATGATGCGTTCTAAGAAGTATTCTGCAGCATTCTGGCCTCTATACATTTGGTGCTGAAATGGGCGCCATCCGACCTGACAACAATGAAGGCAAATGAACAAAATCTGATGAATTACTCATTAGACTGTTTTTCGAAGTTTTTGTGGCGCTGGCCCTTCATAAGGAACAATGTGAGTGATTCAAACGTCTGCGGTAAACAACATATGGGAATGGTTGCAGCCGTTTTCCAGTTCTTTAAAACTAACTTTAGATCCGGTAGTAGGGGGCGTAATTAGTTCTGTATTACAGTTCTACAGAAAACTTTTTACAATGTTTCTTATGTTCGCTCGCGGCTTTGAACAGTTGGCCTTCTTGTTAATACATGATTCTTACAGATTCTTGTTTGCCATGATCGTTTGAAGTAGTATGCTGCATTTTTTAATCATGGTTCGTATCAATGTTGTAATGCGGTAGCCTGTTGGCGAAGACATTAGGGGAGTAAGTCAACATAGGATTTTTTGTCTGTTTCGCATATTTTGCGGCTGTTCTTGGACATTTAATTGTGCACCAAATTTGTTTCCTCTATCCCATGTGTATACAGTAACAGTTATTTGCGTTTGTTTTGTTCTTCAAACATGATCATATTTGGTCTACACTAACAGGAAAGGATTATTCCATTTTTAAAGTTAAGATCTTTGGTGTATTTGCGATAGTTGTCACTTCTCTGCGTTTGTTCGGACAGATGCAGCCTTGCAAGAACCACCACATGAAAACATTTGTCGTCGCGAATTCCTTTATGTTTAAAAAACTGCTCTCTTTGAAACAACTCTCGAGGTAGGCGGAATGATAAGCCTTGCCTACAATCGGTGCATACTTAGCCTGTTTTAATCTAATACTCTAAGACTTGCCCTCTGACCGACCAGAGCCTTCATTTTACATTCTTCAGCGGCAGCGTTCAAACTGCTGCAAGCAGTTCGTTGCCCAACGGTGTTGTTTTGTTAAGTCATTATGAGAAAGAATAGTCTGCTGTTTAGTTGAGACCCAGACTTCTAGATTTTTTTTTTCCCTGTCATTTATTGTTATATAGTCCGATTAAATACTGCTAACATTACTTTAAATGGCGGGCCGGGTCTATTGTTAGTTTACTTTGGAACTTGACAGAAATAGCGAGGTACAACGCTTGCCCGCACGTTTTCTGGATTAATATACTTCCAAATAAATATCTTTCAGTTTGCTCTTGACAAACGCTCTTTCTCGAGCATTACATTCAAACAAATGCATCTGGGCCTCCTTTCATATTCTTAAGCCTGCTTTTCTTTTTTTCTAAGCCAACATATTTATTTAAATTAAAAAAAATACAAACGGCTTTATCAGAAGCTATTTAACGGTCTTTTTGTGCTTGGACTCATAAACTAAAGTATAAACACACCATTCGATGTTGATTACTGTGTGCTGTTTAGAACCAGAGTTTAATTGGTCTCGTTTTACTTTTTTTTAAGCATTCCCTTTTTTATCTGCTCGGCGTCTGGCTTGTTGAGAAAAACTTGGTCATCGCCTTTTCTTGAAGATCAAACTTTTGTCTTTTCGTAGTCATCAAATCAGCCTGTAAACGACTAAATTCTTCATCCGTGATGTTTGAAGTCTAACAAGCGCTTTATTTATTGTCAGTTTAAACGAACTAAGTTTAGCAGTTATTAGTCGAACCATAGCTGTGTGCTTTTGGGGAGGTTTAGTTTTTAATTTTTTGCCAGCCCGCATTACAGCTAATGAAAACAGGGCCGAGAGCTAAAGACAAACCTCCTAGATGGTTAAGCTGCGGGTGCGCCTATGCCCGTTTGCTAAGAGGCCTACACTTGTTCCTGCTGATAGAGCACTATAGTCGATGCTCCAGTATTAACATATGTATACAGGCATTACTGGCAGCAGATTACTTCGTCTTGGTTTTGCTGTATTTTGAAAGGTCCTGCTCAGTTTTTGTTGCATTTTGTGTAATGTCGGTTAATATGAAGGTTATTATGCTAGGGTTTTTCTACTATATCTTCTCTTGGCGGCGCTGTAGGCACATTTGGATAAACCTGAACAGGACATGCTTTTTTATAAAATTAAAAAATAATTTAGTATTGTAATTTTTATCTGGTACTTTGTGAATATTCAGCTGCGCCATCTTATATTAAAAAAAATATACACATTAAGCGGTTTATCGGCCTCTTTTTCTTATCATTTTGAATGTTTATTTATGGTCTCTAACAGTTCTCCCGCTTCAATGTCAAACTGATTATCCTCCGTTGATCTTAGGTCAATCCCATAAACCGTATTTCGTTGTTAATAATGATCAAGTCTAATACTTGAAGATGCAAATCTTTAGACACAATGTCAACTGTCGGATTTCTTACCACCTCCCGCGCCAAACGTTTTTTATTTCATCAAAATGATGATAAGGTTTAAGCCCGCTAGCGTAGTTTTGGTTAGGTCTGCCCTCAATTGTACATTGCACTTTCTTATTTTAGGATTAAACAAAATTTTCAGTTTGTCTTTGAAATTGGTTCTTCATCTTCGCACAGCAATAAAAAATACCTTTAAGCACAGCATTCTTGCTGTGGCACAAAAACTAAATTCATTTATAGATGCTCTGCCTTGCTTTTAGGATATTTAGATTGATGCAATCACTTCTTTCGTAAAAAATATTGCCTAATTTTGACTGTTATTGTTGCTCAATCAGCCTTGCTAAGTAAGGGTTGCTAACAAACGTACAAACTCTAACGACGATGTCAGGAAATTGCTGGACTTTGCTCGGCGTCTGTAGATATAATAACATATGTGTGGTCATTAAAAGTTAGTTCATATGACAATCTGATCTTTTAATTGCTCCTTTGAAAGTATGGGGCATGCGCTTTTAAAACAACTCAAAATCTAGGGTATGAAAAAAGCCGATTTCCATACGCAATAACTTACAGTGCTAAAAACCTTTTGCCCGTCTTTAGCATCTTCAGCGCCTATTCTATGTTTTATTGCTTCTTCATTATCGATTCCTTGAAACGCTAAGATCAGCCCTTTTCATCCCGGTTAGCCATTATAGATCAGAATAGGTTTATAAATATGTCTGCATTGTGTAAGAAAAATATTTTGCCCCTCAGTTTTATAGAAATTTATCTTAACCGGTTGCCCGTCCCTGATTCTGGACAACTGTTCCTGTTTGGGTTGTTGTTAAGCGTTCTATTTTGAAAGTAAGACGTGCAGAGCCTGGCACAATCTCTCTCATACGCTCCTAGGTCGGAAATTAAACAGTAAGAATTTGATCCGCATCAATTAGTAGATGGATTATTTGGAACAGTAATATTCCGATTATTTCCCTTCACGCTAAGGGCTTTTCAGGTTCTATGCGGGTTCCAAGAATCGAAGCCATACTGCTTGCTGTGTGACATTTTTATGAAGCAAAATAAAAAGTTAATTATTTAAAACTGCCCACAGGAATTGAAGCGATGAAGATTTATGATGTTTTTGTTCGTGAGACGATATGAGTGAAATGATCTCCTTTGACACGGCATCGCTCTTGCTCTCAATGTGGCGTGAATTAACAGAAAGTTTACGGTCGGAGCATTTACAAAAGTTTAGGCCCAAGAACCCCCGGAATTTATAGACCCAAATGATTTTGAATTACGAAGATGTCATTTGTCGTAAAAAAACGACCAAGGACAACTTGTTCGGCTTACAACTAAACCAGGACCCATCAAAGTTTTAGCCAAAGAGTACAATTATTATTATACAATGATCAGTGTGAGAAGATCAAAATCGCCTTGGCATATCTATACCAAAAATTAGTATAAGGATTGCAGTTGCTAAACTTCAAAACACACTACAAAGGAAACTCCCGACAGATAAACCAAATGCAAAACATGGAACTTAAAGAATTAAATCAATCGGCAGACGAATTAATAAATGCAATAGAAGCAGAACCAGTTTTTCAGAAGAAACAGCTTAAAGGACTATACACGACTCCCGCTACCCTTGCGAGAAATAACGGCCCTTGAATCATGCTTTAAGAAACCCATTAGAGGCGAAATTAACAAACAATTTAGCAAACTGGGTGAAATAGATGTGCATTATAAAAGAGAAAAAAAGAAAAACTCGTTGGGAGATGGACGCCAACTTAGGGCAGATATTAAAGATATAAATAGATTAAACCAAAGACTTAAAGATATTGAACCAAGAGGAGATCAGCAAGGACTAGAAGTGTTGTCTAATACCGAGAACAATTAGAACTCAAGTAAAATAGAATAAGAGAAACTATCCAAAGAATTTTATATGAAGACACAACCGCTAGCAGAACGAATCCGAACACTGTTTAGAGAGAAGGAAGTTACATTAGTAAGCGTTATTACAGCCTTAGGATTTGCAATAGATACACTAGGTGTTGGCTATTACAGGCAGGCGGTGGTCAAAGTTCAAGTTTGCCCTCCACCACCATTGCCTCCACCTGATAATCATGGGTAAAAAAACAGCTTGATCATTCTTGCGAATTTATTAAAACAAATAGCCGGTAAAGCGTAAACCTTTACCAGGAATATTGGGGAGTATTGGTCAGTGGCTTTTGTCTACTGCATGCAAAGTAGTTGGTTTATGTCCGAGCACTTATGGACATTAGTTCTGTAATAGTTGGGTTTACTATTAGTAAGATAAAGACCAAGTAATCCTATGCCAGTTTATCCAAGAAAAGCGCTGTCTTTTCATATTCTTGGTCATCGCGAAACAGAGGTCCGCGAAGCTTTGCTGAGTCTTCAATGACTTTGGGGGGTTGGACTTCGGGGGATTCGGATGACTTAATCTTGGGTGTTCTTTTTTGTTTGTAATATTAACTGGCTCTGGAAATTTATGGTGTTTTTCCAACCTTCTGTACATTGCCTGCTATAAGATCATTATTATAGTTTATTATTGGTATCTATCTGGAGCTGTGGTCAGAAGGCCCAGAAACATGTATAAACCAGTTGCCATACGCATCTACTTTCGATCTGCGTATTGTAAAACATGTTGTGGTTACCTTTGAATACTTGAAGGTAAATAACTGTTGAATTAATGGTCGTCCTCTAATTTGCTATGTATTGTTTTTGTGCGTCAATGCCAAGTAGGGAAAGATCAGTTATGCTCGATCTTCCTGTGCTTGGCGGAGAACCTGCAAAACACCAAACGTCGTAGTACGAATAGAGTCGTTTATGCGTTCCTTTCCGCTTAGTTAGGCCCATAGATGTGTCTAAGATAAATGTTGTCCATGCTGTTTTTTGCTCTTGCTGTAGGGACACCGGGCCTCTGAACAGTTGGGGCCAAAAAGAAAGTTTTGTAAGGAGGTGCCAGGTCATAGTTTTATACTTTCTGTGCGTGCCCGAAAATAAAGGTCGCTAGGCCATGATTAAGATCCAACATTTTGTCTAAGTTTGTCTTGATGTTATTATTGGAATTCCGTTACAGTTCCTTTCAAAAGACTTCATGTCTATTCTGTTGCATGGAGTGGAATTAAATAACAATAAACGGGTTTTTTTATTTTTTTTCATTTCGGCAATGCGCGCTTGCCAAATTCAGCCAAAATACGTCTAAAGGTGTAATAGAATATGAAATCTGTACACTGAACTCACCAAAGGATCATGGTGATTTTAAATGATCAGCATACGCCACTCCGACACCCAGTTGATGCGCAAAACACAGCCAAGTTAACTGTAGTTTGATAAAAAACTGCATTCGGATGACTAAACCACGCTTTCTTGATGTGGTCGTTTTCAATAGGGGGGTTAAGATATCTGCTTAATGGAGTACTCACCTTTTTATGAAAAGAGGCCAGTCTGGGTAACAGCAATGTCAAAGAGATACAGTTGCTATATTTTTAAGATTGTTGTGCGGCCCAACAGAATATTTTGCTTCAGTATTATTTGAACGCGCTCATTTTTATTTCGTTCAAAAAAATGTTGTAACAATAACAACCCAAGACGTTCATTCGTTTTTAGAAAATGCTTTTAATAAACAATTGCGGAAGCAGGAAACGGTTCGACTTCATGAAAATATTTTACAAAGTCGTTTGGTTTAATTAAGTGAAGCCAGGGGAGAATAATAAGGTTCTAAAAGTTGGACCAAACAGGGGCCAAAGTTAGCAGTTATACAATACATGATGGTTATTACGGGTTTTGCTCAACTAAAAGAAGCAATGAGTAACTTTGACATTACTCTAATACTTAACAATGCGAATCTAAATACAATGTTAAACTTTCAATCATGAAGAAGAGGAGGTTACTATTTTGATAAAGAGCTAGCTACAATGTTAGGTTTGCAGCTGACAATTATAGATTTAGAGTTACACCAACCAAAAACTACCTTATGAGGAGAGGAAAATCCGCTCGATTTGCATTACATTCATTAACTCTATGTTCATTTGGGATGAGTAAGCACTGATGAAATTCTTATATGATTGGAAGGCCCTCAACAGTTTTAAGAGCTCTTCCGTCAGGGAAAAGCTGCATATTGCGATTATGAAATTATTACAATTCCCTTCAATTTACAGTTTAAAAAAGATTAGTTTGCGGGAGGGTTGGATCATTTATATAAAAATTGCAGACAAAACAGGGAAAGTCGTGAAATGTTGATTAACCTGCACATTGTTTTAGAAATAAAAAATTTATAAAGCTGTACTAAAATAAAATGTCGCATGGGCCAGAAGACATTCAGGAGTTACATTAGCGCTGTATGGTGTATAACTTTAGAATTAAAAGAACCTTGCAGACGTTGCAGGGACTTTGAACGAATGGCGATAATAGGCGCTTTGTATGGGGTTTGAGTACACTAAAGATGGTGAATATCAAACGCAAATAGAAGGTTGGACGACAGCCAAAAAGTTTCCTAAACTAGAACAGCTGCGCCAATCTAGAAGCAAATAAGGTTGGCAGTTATGAATAGTAAAATAGTTCGAAAAACCTGACCTCAAATGGCCCACTTAGATAACCCATATAGAAATGGGACATAAAATTTGGAATTCATAAGCCCATTTAATATTTTAGCAGTCTAAAAAGTCTTCAGAAAAAGCATTCAAATCTGGCCCTTTACATGTAAGTCTATATTGCCGGGACGACAATAGTCGTAAAGAAATTGAAATACGCCGTATGGGAAAAAAAGCAGAGTACATCCTCCACAGAAAAGAAAACAGTTGTAAAATAAAGCTTCTAACAAAATTACAGTTCTTTCCAAGCAGAAAATTAGGAGACCGTTCACATGTATTTGAAATTTCTGGTTCTTTAAAGATGTGGAGGAGGGATGGGGTTGTGGGCGTTTGTGATGACCTTATTAAAGTAATTTACTATAGCTGGCAAAACTTAGACATTAAAGTCTTAACGTTACCATCGTCGTTCTTCTAATGGCGGGATATTAAGATCATAACAAACATGCACAAATCAATGTTGACTTAATTTGAAAACCAATCTTACAGAACTAATATTGGATTAATCTTCACATTTAGGCCTCATAGGGTTTTATTATACTGAACAAGTTTTGACGGAGAGTATGAAAAAATAATAACCTGGATTAGATTAAATTCTGTTATAAAACTATGGAGCTGTTAAAATTTAAGCTCATGTAAAGTAGGCCCTGGCTCAAGGAAGGTACACATGGAGGCACAACCAGTGCCTCAAAAGAGATTGTACAAGTAGTTGGGCTAGTTACCAACAACCACAAAAGGAGCATCAGGACTCCAAAAGCACCCGCAAAACATTTCTCACGGCAGGAGCAGCAAATCATGCCAAGAACAACAGTTGCCATCGTAACATTGCAGGAGAGTCTGCTGGATGGAGGCTGTAGATGACTGGGAGTGCACTGCAGTACCCTCCCAGAATGGTAAGAGTCACCCAGAGATCATCAGCAAAGAGTGGCCATGAGACCAGAACCTAGTAGTTCCACTCTAAGTAAACCAGCAGCTGATTCATGATACGAGCTCACGGTGCCATATGAGAAACAAGAATGGTGGCAGCTCAAATCTACAAGACTGAAAAGTATGTGATTCTGGCAAAAGCCTGTGGAGGAGTAGGCTATCTGGGTCAAAGTCCTTCACTGCAGAAATTGGAGCTAGGGGATTTGTAGAACGTCTGCATACAGCCTCATGAAACAGCTCTCAGTTTGCAGGGAAGGAAAAAACCAGAGCCCTGAAAGCAATGGCAGAAGCGGCAGAGAGGTGTTCAAGCTGGATCTGGTCAAGGCGGAACAAAAGTGAACTTCATAAGGCTTAATTTCCCTACAAATATCAGGTGTCCCTGTGGCTCAGTGGTTAAAGCGCGAGTCATTAAGTAGAAAATGAGCATGTCCAGAGGGTCATGGGTTCGAATCCCAGCCATGGCTCGTCCCAAGATGGGGAAAAAAAAAGGGGCAGCAGAGGGACATCCGGAGTCATGAACCGGGTGTGGCCCAACCCCCCTAGAGTGTCAGGAGATAAGGGCCGAAACACTTGCTTGAAGGGGCTTCTCTTCTGAGGACTCTCTGCTGCCACGCTCTCCACGAGTTTCTTTCTACTTATGACAAAAACTCCTCATTGCTCATTGATTTGTGGGCAGACTGGTTGTGGAAAAACAATATTTATCCTCGACCTGTTACAAACAGTTTATCGTTATAATTTTAATCATATTGTGGTTTTCTGTCCAACACTTAAATGGAAACAAAGCATATCATGATAGAAGGTTTATATGGACAGATGATGACATATATTTAGTTAATCCTAGCAATAAACTGAGTGAGTGTTTAGAACAGTTTTATAGACTGTTTGAAGGAACGCAGACACTATTTATTATAGATGACTGTTCGGCAGAAAGAGACATAGTTAAAAAGAGAAACACTTTGTCGAAACTAGCTTTCAGCGGAAGACATGCTGGGATAAGTGTGTGGATTTTATGCCAGAAATATAACTCGGTTTTAAAAGACTTTAGAGAACAGTTTAAAGACTGTAGTTTTTATTTCACATGAAAGACAGAGACTCATTTGAAGAATGTTTGCGCGAAAATGATGTTATTGAAAATGACCAGGAAAAACACAGGATTAAGCAAAAATTAAAATCTGAAAAGTTTAGTAAATTAGTATTGAAAACGGATAACCCTACACAGTATGTTTGTTTGTAGATAATCGTTATTTTTTGGTTATTGAAGTCTTACTTGTCAGAGAACAGGAAAACCTTTATTCTGGGCCACTTTCGCCCGAAACTGGTTGAGGGCGAAAGTGGCCCAGAATGAAGTTTTCCTGTTCTCTGCACTGTCAATTATAATCATATATCAATACATGATTTGTTCGCCAAAATTTCCATCCAGCACCCCCACTCTCATGTCATCTCTTGTCAGATAACCCAGTGGTTAATCTTTGTTATTGCCAACACAACCACCCTTCATACAATATTACATGCTGCACAACCTCCGTCTTTATCCTATCAACTGCTGAGCTACCCGCCTTAAACTTTACCCTACCCTTCTTCCCACTAATAAAAATTCATAATGGGGCTATCTCCCTGCAACCTAAGATATCTTTCTCCAACCCTATTCTGTCACAAACACATACATACCCTGCATGTGTGACGACTGTCATTTACTTAACAAAACTTCTAACCATATGGACTCACTGTCCTGTACCACATGCATACATCACCAATACAGTCTGCACGCGCACGACACACGCGTCAAGAACCATGACTCGTAACGAAGTTAGAAGACACCAATATAAGTTGAATAGCCACGACCGTACTCCGGTATAAACCACTCGACCACAAATCAGCCTTGGCTCTACTGCACAGTAACCGATTCCAATGCTGCACAGGTCAACTCCGAAATCGTTAATCAATTTCAACGAACCACTACTATTTACAACTGAATTGAGCACAATCCCTTTACGATTCATGCAGACACATCTGCACCTAACTCATACTATGATCCTCAACAAAAATGCAACCTCATATTACCTTCTTATTGAACCCACTGAAATAACATGAAATAATCACAACCAATATCTACATCACCGTCCATCAACGGTTATTATATCGAACCCACATTGTCTAGCCAAACTATCACATGACAATCGAACTCAGGAACCACTATGTACACTACTTACAGAATATACAGAAAACGGGTAACAACACAAACCGGCCGACAAGAAGTTTCAATCACAGAACCAAGACGACATCATACTAGACAACCAGTATACGCAACAAACATAATACAACTAAACATAACATGAGACAACTACAGTACAACTCGCCATAATACAAGACAACATGACGAACAACACCACATGAACCTAACAAATCACCAACCTGGACAGACAGACGTTCAACCACACCAGTTCTGCAACTGGCTGAAGTGGCTGCCAACAGAGACGACACAGAACCCGGCACAGGCCAAGGGCACACCAGACCCGACGAGGACCTGGCACTGACTATGACTCGAAGTCACTCAGCTCGACTAACGGCGCTGCGCCGCAACTACAAGGCGCGTCCACTCCGACGAACACCAGGGACCGAAGTGAAGCTACCCCAACGCATTCCGACCTGGTCGGAATCAAGCGAACTCTACTCACAACACAAAAAACAGTGATTGGTCAGAGCAGCGTATCCCTCCGCAGAGCTGACACGCCGGACCAACGGACTAGTTGTTGCTCGTGCAACAACACGACAATTTACCACAAACAACTCACAGACTTGACACCGACAACAGCCGATATCCTGCCCCGCCTTCTCTGGTGTAGAACCAAAGTAACAAAAGGGTAACAATCGGGAATGGAACCAACCTCCCGCTTCCATCCCTTCAACAAGTGAAGATTGGAATTTAAGAATATTTTATGTCTTATTTCCCCACCCTACCTAGCCTAATCTTCCACCTTAACCATAACCCCAATTCTTACACACGCACGCTCGCACACACACATATACACATATGCACACGCGCACACGCTCTCTATTTCTGAATTACGATTACTCCAAACCTATGGACGGCTGATTTAGTACCGCCGATCGGTGACAAGGAGTGTAGTGACTGGTCACTGTAGAGTGTGGGGACTGGCCACTGTGGGAGTGTGGTGATCGGCCACTGTAGGAGTGTGGGACTTGCCACTGTAGGAGTGTAGTGACTAACCACTATAGGAGTGTGGTGACTAGCCACTGTAGGAGTGTAGTGACTGGCCACTGTAGGAGAGTAGTGACTGGCCACTGTAGAAGTGTAGTGACTGACCACTGTAGGAGTGTAGTGACTGGCCACTGTAGTGTAGTGACTGGCCACTGTAGGAGTGTAGTGACTGGCCACTGTAGGAGTTTTAGTGACTGGCCATTGTAGGAGTGTAGTGACTGGCCACTGTAGGAGTGCAGTGACTAACCACTGTAGGAGTGTAGTGACTGGCCCTGAAGTGTGTGAGGCACTGTAGGTGTAGTGACTGGCCACTGTAGGAGTGTAGTGAAACCACTGTAGGAGTGTAGTGACGACCACTGTAGAGTGTAGTGACTGACCATTGTAGGTGTAGTGACTGGCCATGTAGGGGCAGTGACTAACACTGTAGGAGTGTAGTGACTGCCTGAATGTATGACTGGCAGTAGAGTGTAGTGACTGGCCATGTAGGAGTGTAGTGACTAACCACTGTAGGAGTGTAGTGACTGACCACTGTAGGAGTGTAGTGATGACAGTAGGGTGTAGTGACTACACTGTAGGAGTGAGTACTTAGTA
>JAFLJL010015244.1:12500-22500 GCA_018398815.1 Conus ventricosus | reverse complement strand
TTCACACACACACACACACACACACACACACACACACACCACACACACACACACACACACACCAAGTTGAAGGAAACACCAATGAATCCAAACCTCTCTTTTGGGAGAAGTGATGAAAGGTAAAATTTAATTGCAGACCACAGACAACTTTGTAACGGTATTGCCTTCTTCTTCTTCTTCTTCTTCTTCTTCTACTAAAAGAAGAACCAGTGTGTCTTAAAAAGGGGAGAAGGGGTACTGTGCCTCAACTCTACATTCCAATTGTTATCTGGGTCCCGGCCTTTGCTCCACTTTGAATGTTCAGAAACACTTGTGGTAAAAAGATAAACAAACTGTATCTCAGTACTGCCAGATCTGCAGGAATAGTCCAAAGGAACACTGCTGATGTCTTACCAGGATCTCAGGATGCAGGATGCAGTAACAACAAGATCTCATCACCAGAAAGTGGACACTAAGCCAGCAATGCGCGAATTTTCAAGGGACGGAAAAATTCTTAATACACAGCACCGATTTATTTATGATAGGATTTATTGTCTCCCTTACACTGCCAGATGTGCCCAAGGAGTAACTACACTATGAAAATCGAGTAAAAAAACAAACTACAATTGAGATTTGCTTATGCTCGTACAAAGGCCTCTGTGTGTGTGTGTGTGTGTGTGTGTGTGTGTGTGTGTGTGTGTGTGTGTGTGTGTGTGGTGTGTGTGTGTGTGTGTGTCTGTGTGTGTGTGTGCGTGCGTGCGTGCGTGCGTGCGTGCGTGCGGGCGCGTGCGTGCGTGCGTGCGTGTGTGCGTGCGTGCATGCGTGCATGCGTGTGTGTGTGAGTGTGTGTGTGTGTGCGTGCGTGCGTGCGTGCGTGCGTGCGTGCGTGCGTGCGTGCGTGTGTGTGTGTGTGTGTGTGTTGTGTGTGTGTGTGTGTGTGTTGTTGTGAGTGTGTATGTGTGTCTGTGTGTCTGTGTGTCTGTGTGAGTCTCTCTCTCCCCTCTCTGCTTCTCTCTCTCTCTCTCTCTCTCTCTCTCTCTGCTTCTCTCTCTGTCTCTCTGTATCTTCTCTTCTCTCTCCCCTCTCTCTCTCTTGCTCTCTCTCTCTCTCTCTCTCTCTCTCTCTCTTCTCTCTCTCTCTCTCCTCTCTCTCTCTCTCTCTCTCTCTCCTCTCTCCGTCTGTGTGGCACGGCTGTCGAGGAACCCTGTTCATGTGAACTGGTGAGTTGTCCACACCTCCATGCAATAGGGTGTGGGTCGTGTTTGGCTGGTTGACACATCCTGGTCAGAATTGTCCACACCTCCATGCAATAGGGTGTGGGTCGTGTTTGGCTGGTTGTCACATCCTGATCAGAGTTGTCGACACCTCCATCCAATAGGGTATGGTTCATCCAATAGGGTATGGTTCATCCAGTAGGGTATGGTTCATCCAATAGTGTATGGGTCGTGTTTGGCTAGTTGACACATCCTGATCAGACAAAATCGTAAACGAGGCTGGGAGCAATAAAACAGAAAATAACAAACATATATGAAACTCTTGCTCGCCGAATGAAATAATACGCGCCCGTAACTCCAAACGAACGCTCCTTATGACACCAAATCGGCTCCTTATGACACCAAATCGGCTAGCAAAAATGGCAAGATAAAGCACACAGATCAAACAAGTCGGCATCCTCCAAATGTACGTTCCAAGCTTGCAAATATACCATTTACCTGAAACATGTACACTGTAACACCAACTGGAGAAATGAACGAACAAAAATTTGTGTTAAGCAGGTTCCAATGAATGTCAGCACACAGCAAATCACAGAAGGAGAATAACACCCAATGACTGTCAGCACACAGCAACACACAGGAGGAGAATAACACCCAATGACTGTCAGCACACAGCAACACACAGGTGGAGAATAACACCCAATGACTGTCAGCACACAGCAACACACAGGAGGAGAATCACACCCAATGACTGTCAGCACACAGCAACACACAGGAGGAGAATAACACCCAATGACTGTCAGCACACAGCAACACACAGGAGGAGAATAACACCCAATGACTGTCAGGAGACAGCAACACACAGGAGGAGAATAACACCCAATGACTGTCAGCACACAGCAACACACAGAAGGAGAATAACACCCAATGACTGTCAGGAGACAGCAACACACAGAAGGAGAATAACACCCAATGACTGTCAGGAGACAGCAACACACAGAAGGACAATAACACCCCATGACTGTCAGCACACGGCAACACACAGAAGGAGAATGACACCCCATGACTGTCAGCACACGGCAACACACAGAAGAGAATGACACCCCATGACTGTCAGCACACGGCAACACACAGAAGGAGAATAACACCCCATGACTGTCAGCACACGCAACACACAGAAGGAGAATGACACCCCATGACTGTCAGCACACGGCAACACACAGAAGGAGAACAACACCCCATGACTGTCAGCACACAGCAACACACAGAACGAGAATAACACCCCATGACTGTCAGGAAACAGCAAAACACAGTAAGAGAATAACACCCAATGAGGAAACAGCAAAACACAGGAAGAGAATAACACCCAATGAGGAAACAGCAAAACACAGGAGGAGAATAACACCCAATGAGGAAACAGCAAAACACAGGAGGAGAATAACACCCCATGAAGAAACAGCAAAACACAAACAGCAAAAAAACCCCAGCAAAACACAGGAGGAGAATAACACCCAATGAGGAAACAGCAAAACACAGGAGGAGAATGACACCCAATGAGGAAACAGCAAAACACTAGAAGGAGAATGACACCCAATGAGGAAACAGCAAAACACAGGAGGAGAATGACACCCAATGAGGAAACAGCAAAACACAGGAGGAGAATGACACCCAATGAAGAAACAGCAAAACACAGGAGGAGAATAACACCCAATGAGGAAACAGCAAAACACCGGAGGAGAATAACACCCAATGAGGAAACAGCAAAACACAGGAGGAGAAATGACACTCAATGAGGAAACAGCAAAACACAGGAGGAGAATGACACCCAATGAGGAAACAGCAAAACACAGGAGGAGAGTAACACCCAATGAGGAAACAGCAAAACACAGGAGGAGAATGACACCCAATGAGGAAACAGCAAAACACAGGAGGAGAATGACACCCAATGAGGAAACAGCAAAACACAGGAGGAGAGTAACACCCAATGAGGAAACAGCAAAACACAAACAGCAAAACACAGGAGGAGAATAACACCCAATGAGGAAACAGCAGAACAAAGGAGGAGAATAACACCCAATGACGAAACAGCAAAACACAAACAGCAAAACACAGGAGGAGAATACACCCAATGAGAAACAGCAAAGCACAGGAGGAGAATGACACCCAATGCGGAAACAGCAAAACACAGGAGAAGAATGACACCCAATGTGGAAACAGGAAAACACAAACAGCAAAACACAGGAGGAGAATAACACCCAATGATTCAACAGCAAAACACAAACAGCAAAACACAGGAGGAGAATGACACCCAATGAGGAAACAGCAAAACACAAACAGCAAAACACAGGAGAGAATAACACCCAATGAGGCAACAGCAAAACACAGGAGGAGAATAACACCCAATGAAGAAACAGCAAAACACAAACAGCAAAACACAGGAGGGGAATAACACCCAATGAGGAAACAGCAAAACACAGGAGGAGAATAACACCCAATGAGGAAACAGCAAAACACAGGAGGAGAATAACACCAAAGTTGAAACAGCAAAACACAGGAGGAGAATAACACCCAATGAGGAAACAGCAAAACACAAACAGCAAAACACAGGAGGAGAATGACACCCAATGTGGAAACAGCAAAACACAGGAGAGAATAGCACCCAATGAGGAAACAGCAAACACAGGAGAGAATGACACCCAATGAGGAAACAGCAAAACACAGGAAGGAAATAACACCAATGAGTAAACAGCAAAACACAGGAGGAGAATAACACCCAATGAAGAAACAGCAAAACACAAACAGCAAAACACAGGAGGAGAATAACACCCAATGAGGAAACAGCAAAACACAGGAGGAGAATGACACCTAGTGAGGAAACAGCAAAACACAGGAGGAGAAATAACACCCAATGAGGAAACAGCAAAACACAGGAGGAGAATAACACCCAATGAGGAAACAGCAAAACACAGGAGGAGAATGACACCCAATGAGAAAACAGCAAAACACAGGAGGAGAATAACACCCAATGAGGAAACAGCAAAACACAGGAGGAGAATAACACCCAATGAAGAAACAGCAAAACACAAACAGCAAAACACAGGAGGAGAATAACACCCAATGAGTAAACAGCAAAACACAGGAGGAGAATGACATCCAATGAGGAAACAGCAAAACACAGGAGGAGAATAACACCCAATGAGGAAACAGCAAAACACAGGAGGAGAATAACACCCAATGAAGAAACAGCAAAACACAAACAGCAAAACACAGGAGGAGAATAACACCCAATGAGGAAACAGCAAAACACAGGAGGAGAATAACACCCAATGAGGAAACAGCAAAACACAGGAGGAGAATAACACCCAATGAGGAAACAGCAAAACACAGGAGGAGAATGACACCCAATGAGGAAACAGCAAAACACAGGAGGAGAATAACACCCAATGAAGACTGTCAGCAGACAGCCAAACACAGTAGGGGAATAGCAACCTATACTGTCGGCAGACAGCCAAACACTGCAGGGGAAAAACAACCTATACTGTCAGCAGACAGCCAAACACAGTAGAAGAATCACACTCAATGAATAATGTCAGGAAAGGCAAAACACAGAAGGAGAATCACAACCGATGTTGACCATCAACCTGGAACTCCAATGAGCCATCGGGGATGTATTCCGGAATCACATCCGATGTTGACCATCAACCTGGAACTCCAATGAGCCATAGGGGATGTATTCCGGAATCACATCCGATGTTGACCATCAACCTGGAACTCCAATGAGCCATCGGGGATGTATTCCGGAATCACATCCGATGTTGACCATCAACCTGGAACTCCAATGAGCCATCGGGGATGTATTCCTGAATCACATCCGATGTTGACCATCAACCTGGAACTCCAATGAGCCATCGGGGATGTATTCCGGAATCACATCCGATGTTGACCATCAACCTGGAACATCCGATGTTGACTATCAGCCTGGAACTCCAATGAGCCATCGGGGATGTATTCCGGAATCACATCCGATGTTGACCATCAGCCGGAACTTCAATGAGCCATCGGGGATGTATTCCGGAATCACATCCGATGTTGACCATCAGCCGGAACTTCAATGAGCCATCGGGGATGTATTCCGGAATCACATCCGATGTTGACCATCAGCCGGAACTCCAATGAGCCATCGGGGATGTATTCCGGAATCACAACCGATGTTGACCATCAGCCGGAACTCCAATGACCCATCGGGGATGTATTCCGGAATCACATCCGATGTTGACCATCAGCCGGAACTTCAATGAGCCATCGGGGATGTATTCCGGAATCACATCCGATGTTGACCATCAGCCGGAACTCCAATGAGCCATCGGGGATGTATTCCGGAATCACAACCGATGTTGACCATCAGCCGGAACTCCAATGAGCAATCGGGGATGTATTCCGGAATCACATCCGATGTTGACCATCAGCCTGGAACTCCAATGAGCCATCGGGGATTTATTCCGGAATCACATCCGATGTTGACCATCAGCCGGAACTCCAATGAGCCATCGGGGATGTATTCCGGAATCACATCCGATGTTGACCATCAGCCGGAACTTCAATGAGCCATCGGGGATGTATTCCGGAACGACAGTGCATCGTGCGTGATGAACTGCAATTTGAATTTACCCCAGCTTTTCTTTTGCCCACTTCGGGGAGGGAGCGATGGGCCCATCAGGCCTGTTCCCATGTCTACATCGATTCCACAACGTGCGTGAAAAAAACAATGGTCTAGAACAAACTGGTTTTAATTTCTCAAAAATCTCAGATTGAATGAAAAATGTTTTTGTTACTTAGAATCTAATCAAATCGAATCTACAATGGAACATCTCGGAAGGAAGTATTCATAGAGCCTGCTCTTTAAAATAGACTTTAAAAAAAATAATTAAAAAAATGAAAAAGAAAAAACCCAGACAGACCGACAGACAGACAGAAACATGTTAAACGTTTTTTTCCAATCCCGCCAGTCTGTAAAAGCATATTTTTTCTTCTTCTTCTTCTGCGTACGCAGGCTGATACTTCTGCGGACACTCCCTATATGGACAGGCAAGTATTAGTCCCATCTACCCAACAGAGGGAATGGACTTTTGTGTGTATAACCGTTGTTTTTTTTATCCCGCCCAGGCGGCCATACTCCATCTTCGGGAAAAAGCATATTTGACAATGAGTGGATCCTTACATAACATGCAGCAAGGAACCTCCTCACCTTCCTTTATAGAGACACGTGTGGGTCAAGAGTGATCTTTGTGTAATAAGCTGGTTCTTCCTTGCGGCAGTTGGAGACAAATGGTATAAACTCTTTAAGGTTAGGCCGGAGGTCAGAAAGATTATCATTGCTGCATTCGTCAAGGTCTTCTTGCCACAGGTCGTTCACGTCATCGTGAACTTTGAGTCGATCCGGACACCCTTCATTGTGCTGTGTGTAGCAGAAAGGTCGACTGTCTCATTTTTTCCAATGCCATATGTGTGACAGGGAGTCTGACGAAGACAGTCCTTATAACACACGATTTTATTCAGCTATAAACGTTAAATACAGGGGAAAGAAAAGGGAAAGAAAAAGCAAGGAAGAAAGAAAAGAAAGAAAGAAAGATAAGATAGAAAACCAGAAAAAAAGAAAGAAGAAAGAGAAGGAAGAAAGACAGAAGTAAGAAAGAAAAATAAAAAAAGAAAGGTATATAGAAATAAACAAAGAAAGAAAGACAGGCAGATAGACGGACAATAAAATGAAGTCAAATAAATAAAAAGGAACAGTTCAGGTTTGTTGACGTTACGGCAAACAAGTGTCTCAAGCGCAAAATGGAGGTAGTGAGGATGCGACTCCACCCAATGTCCTGTCTAGCCGCCCTCTCTCTCTCTCTCTCTCTCTCTCTCTCTCTCTCTCTCTCTCTCTCTCTCTCTCTCTCTCTCTCTCTCTCTCCTCTCTCTCTCTCTCTCTCTCTCTCTCCATGCGTTGCTGTGTGTCTATTTTTTTTTCTATTTTTTTTGTTTTTGTTTTTTGTTTTGTTGTTGATAAACACGCTTTATTCAGGTAACAGGAGAACTACATATGCGCATAAAGAGGACAGTGCGCAGAGGTTTTCACACATACATTAAACTGATAATACATATATATTTCTAGCTATTGTGAAAAATTGAACAAAAAATAGACAAAACATGTATGAATACAAACTTAGGCACATTAAACGCAAGCATATTCCAGTAATTTCCACGAGTATGGAATTTAACATAGCTGATAATGTCAATGATACGAACAGAAGAACAATAGTCACCATACATTGCTTTGAAACATCATTTCAATTAATGTCAGGAGTTTTCATTTTCACAAGGTGTTTTTTTTTTCCCTTCTCTTTCCTTCTTCCTCCCCCCCTTCCCCCCCCCCCCCCCTCCCTCCCTTCCCTTATACTCGCACTTCACTCTAAGTCTCATTCTCTCTTTAATCCCACTCCCCCCCTCATATGCACACCTTTCCCTATCTTTTTGCAATGCTTATGGATGTCCGACTATTTCTTGCCGGTTGTTACCTAGTATCGAGGAAACATGGAACAAGATAAGATAATGTTGCTTATAGCCCAGCCGACCGCAAAGGGCCACATCAGGGCTGAACATGGAACAA
Source organism: Conus ventricosus (assembly GCA_018398815.1). Classification (NCBI taxonomy): domain Eukaryota; kingdom Metazoa; phylum Mollusca; class Gastropoda; order Neogastropoda; family Conidae; genus Conus; species Conus ventricosus. The sequence goes on along the minus strand of JAFLJL010015244.1, from coordinate 14,655 downwards.
ACAACCAAAAACAAACAAAAAAAGAATACCAGGAGCATTTAGTTGAAGTTGTTGTTTCTTATGTGTACCGCTTATATTTAATTGCTGAGTATAATTCACATAAATAAGTCAATATACATGTTTAAAAGGAAAAAAAAAGGACAACAATCTTGGCTTTGAGACGATTTCCACTTTTTTAAAGGCATATTTTTAAAGAATTTGGCATTCACTCCTCAAGCAGACCTGAATAAGGTGCCCATTTTCTTTCAAACTCAAACAGCTGCATTTCGGAGCTATATATATTTTTTTCAATACGATAGTTTCTTTTCAAATCTTCTATGAAAAAAATTAGTCTAGGCTTACTTTGATTAAATCTACATTTGTAGATGAAATATTTTGCCCATAGTATAATAATATTGAATATTTCGTCCGTTTGAGTGATTTCATCAGTGCCAAACAACTGTGTGTCTATTTGTCAGTCTGTATGTCTACCTGCCCTCTCTGTCTCAGTCTCTCTCTCTCTCTCTCTCTCTCTCTCTCTTCCCTCTCTCCTCTCTCTCTCTATCTCACACACACACACACACACACACACACACACACACACACACACACACACACACACACACACACCACACACACACACACACACACACAGTCTCTCTCTCTCTCTCTCTTCTCCTCTCTCTCTCTCTCTCTCTCTCTCTCTCTCTCTCTCTGCCTCACCCTATCTCTCTCTCTCTCTCTTCTCTCTCTCTCTCTCTCTCTCTCTCTCTCTCTCTCTCTCTCTCTCTCTCTCTCTCTCTCTCTCTCTCTTAATCGAAAGCAGGCGATGTTCTCAACGTTGGGCGTCGTCTGTATCATTCACGTGCATCGTGAATGTTAATATAGCACAGTGATACAAGAGTACCTTATAGATAATACGTACATTAACAAGAGAATAAGAAAGATCATGATGATGGAATAACAACTGGATCAGACTTCATGTCGACGTTCGACAACCCATAGACTTTTTTGTGAAGGGAGCAACAAAGGGACATTACCCTTCACACGTGATCTCATCTTCCTCACCCAGTCCCTGAACGAAGCCAGCACGTGTCTAGGTGACAGACAGACAGTCTCTCAGCTGTGCCAGTGACTGGACAATGACCAGCTGAATTGGGATGCTGGACCTGTGCAGGTCCTGAGGGACTGTGGACAGCAGATTGTTTTCACACGTGAAGCCGCCCTCGCCACACCATCAGCCGACAACACAGACAGGGGGAGAGGTCTGACTGGGAAATTGGTGTGCTGCTTTATCATCTCCCTTGATAAAACAAGCGGAAGGGCAATGCAGATTAACATATTCTCTGTCTCTGTCTGTCTGTCTGTCTCTCTGTCTCTCTCTCTTTCTCTCTCTTTCTTCTCTCTCCTCTCTCTCTCTCCTCTCTCTCTCTCTCTCTCTCTCTCTCCCTCTCCTCTTCTCTCTCTCTCTCTCTCTCTCTCTCCATTTCTCTGTCTCTGTCTGTCTGTCTGTCTCTCCCTCTCCCTCTCTCTCTGACATCTGTCTGTCTCCTACTCCAGCCCCCTTCTCTCACCCTCTCCTTCTCCCTCCCTCCCTCTCTCCCACTCTCTCCATTTCTCTCTCTCCATCCTCTTCCACCTCCTCGCCCTCCCTCTCCTCCTCATCCTCCTTCTACTCTCTACCCCCTGTCTCTCACACTCACGCTTCAAACCAACAGTGGAATGCAGAGCCCTTTTCACCTCAGTAAAAGCCAGGGTAGCAGCGCGCCAGGTTTAGACACAATACTTCACTCCGCCGGATGAAACAGTTGTCACTAATGTCATGTCGTTTTCTATGGGGGCCGTGGGGAGGGTGGAGAAGGGGGAGGGGGGGGGGGGGGCAGACTGAGTCCATGGACTGGTCTATCATTTCAGCCTCGCTTCCAACCTGCGGCAGGTTGAGGGTAGAGAGTGTAAGGGGAGCCTCCATGGGTGTGGTAGACACCTGTGAATGGGATCCCAGTCCTTGATGTTTCCTCTTATTGAACTGTCTTGGAGAGAGAGAGAGAGAGAGAGAGAGAGAGAGAGAGAGAGAGAGAGAGAGAGAGAGAGAGAGAGAGAGAGAGAGAAAGAGAATGAGACAGACAGACAGACACAGGCAGACAGACAGATAGACGACAGACAGACAGACAGATAG
>JAFLJL010015243.1:28962-36462 GCA_018398815.1 Conus ventricosus | reverse complement strand
GACCTGAATCCTGGGGGGTGTTTTTGACCTGAATCCTGGAGGTGTTAGTTTTGACCTGAATCATGGAGTGTTAAATTTGACCTGAATCCTGGAGGTGTTAGTTTTGACCTGAATCCTGGGGGTGTTAGTTTTGACCTGAATCCTGGGGGTGTTAGTTTTGACCTGAATCCTGGGGGTGTTGAATGTGACCTGAATCCTGGGGGTGTTAGTTTTGACCTGAATCCTGGGGGTGTTATTTTGACCTGAATCCTGGGGGTGTTAGTTTTGACCTGAATCCTGGGGGTGTTAGGTTTGACCTGAATCCTGGGGGTGTTAGTTTTTGACCTGAATCCTGGGGTGTTAGTTTTGACCTGAATCCTGGGGGTGTTAGGTTTGACCTGAATCCTGGGGTGTTAGTTTTGACTTGAACCCTGGGGTGTTGCTCGTGTCTTTATGGCGTTCAGTGTTCAGTGTGCGCTTTCAATTGTGGAAATTTGTGTTGCTTCCGATTTAACACTCTGTTATGTTCCGTGTGTGCTCACATTTGTTGCAGTTTTGTTGCTTCTGTCTTGTCCGATTTTTCCTTCCCTCCGTCTTTACAGTCTGAAGTGTTCATTGTGTGCTTGAATTGGTCGGATTTTTAATTCATCGACAATGTTTTTTTTTTCTCATAATGTGGTGTTTGGCAGTGGTAGGAGAGGGGTGGGGGAGGTTGTTGCTTGTAGGTTGTTTACATTTTGTGGTGTTCGGTGTGAACAACATCTGAGTTTTTATTGCGATTTTGTTTGCATTTATTTTTATCGGTGCATATTACTGTATGCTTACACATATTTTTTTTCTTTTTGTAGCATTTGCGCATACATTCTCTTACATACCATCTGTTTTTGTTGAGTGTGTGTTTGTATTCTCTGGTGTTCAATGTTTCTCTACACACATGTCTGAAACCTTGTTTGTTTGTTTTCTATTGCGTTAACATTTTGGCGTCCAGGGTTTGTTCCACTTGCTTTTTTGTTTTTTCTTTACGTGTGTGTTTATGTTCTGTTTCATGACTGTTGAATGTGACCTTTACTGTTCAAGCACGTGTTTGTGTTGTTTCGTTCATGTACATCTTAATTGTCCGCTGTTTTTATGTTCTGTTTCTTAATTACATCTTTATGGTCTAGCTGTTCTGTTGTGTATACATACATCTGTTGTGTGCACTGTTGTTTTTGTTTCTTACATTGATTTTGAATGTTCCTGTTTATTGTTGTGTTTTACATTTCCGTTTAATGACAGCTGTGTGTGTTTGTGTTCTTCATAATCTAATGGTCCGTGTGTTGTTGATGTTTCTTACATTACATCTTAAGTGTGCTGTTTTGTTTTGTCTTCAATTACCCTTTTATGTTACATGTTTTTTGTTTCATTACTTTAATGTTCCGTTTTGTTTTTTTTCTTTAATTATTTTTGGGGTGGGGGTCCGGGGGGGGTTTCTGATTTAGTTGTTTACTGTTCATTTCTAGTGTTAACTGGTATGTTGTTTTGTTTTTTATTTGTGTTTTTGTTCTCGTGGGTTTCCATTCTGCGATGGTTGGCGCGTATCCCTATCGCCGGGTGGTCGGGAAAGAAAAGCAGGGACGGAGTTTCCATCTATCCGTGTCTATTTTGTTTTCCGGTGCAAGTTTACTTTGCTGTGCTTGTTGTTTACCTCCAACCATGCAGTCTGTTGTTTACTACAAAGCTGGAGAGAGAGAGAGAGAGAGAGAGAGAGAGAGAGAGAGAGAGAGAGAGAGAGAGAGAGAGAGAGAGAGAGAGAGAGAGAGAGAGAGAGAGAGAGAGAGAGAGAGAATGAGGAGGAAGGGAGGGAGAGAGAGCGAAAGAGAAAGAGGGGAGGGAAGAGCAAGAAAGGAGAGAGAGAGAGAGAGGAGAGAGAGAGGGGAGGTGGATGGAGAGAGAGCGAGAGAGAGGGAGAGAGAGAGGATGGAGAAAGAGAGGAGAGGGGAGGGTGGAAGGAGAGAGAGCGAGAGAGAGGGAGAGAGAGAGGGTGGAGAAAGAGAGAGAGGAGAGAGAGGGTGAAAGCGCAAGAAGAGAGAGAGAGAGGGGGGAGAGAAAGAGATGGAGAGAGAGAGGAGGGGAGAGAGAGAGAGAGAGAGGAGGGAGAGGAGAGAGCGAGAAGAGAGAGAGACAATAGGTACATAGAGATGCAAAGCGAGAGAGAGAGAGGTACAGAGAGAGAGGGGGTGGAGGGAGAGAGAGAGCGAAAGAGAAAGAAGGGAGGGAAGAGAGCGAGAGAGAGGGGGAGGTGGATGGGAGAGAGCGAGAGAGAGGCAGAGAGAGAGGTGGAGGAGAAGAGAGAGGGATAGAGAGAGGGAGGATGGAAAGAGAACGAGCAAGAAAGAGAGAGAAGAGCGAGCGAGAGAGAGAGAGAACGGCAAGAGAGAGAGAGATAGGGAGAGGAGAGAGAGAGAGAGAGGAGAGGAGAGAGAGAGAGAGAGAGAGAGAGAGAGAGAGAGAGAGAGAGAGAAGAGAAGAGAGAAGAAAGAGAGATAGAGAGAGAGAGGAGAGGAGAGAGAGAGAGGGGAGAGAGAGAGAGAGAGTGGGAGAAAGATAGGAGAGGAAGGGAGGAGAGAGAGGGGGAGAGAGAGAGAGAGGAGGGAGAGAGAGAGAAGAGAAAGAGAGGTAGAGAGAGAGAGGAGACAATGGGTACATACAGATACAAAGCGAGAGAGGAGAGGTACAAAGTGAAAGAGAGAGAGACGGAGGAGGGGTGTAAAGAGCGAGAGAGGAAGAGAAAGCGAGCGAGAGAGAGAGAGAGAGAGAGAGAGAGAGAGAGAGAGACAGACAGACAGACAGACAGACAGCGCCTCTCTACCCTAACAGACGAGGGTCTGTTGCTACGAGACAGCGGCGGTAAAGGATCCCCGGTGCCGGCGTTGCAGGAGGACCAGACGAAATGCCACGGTGCCACGAGTCTCTCTCACCGTACCGTGCCCTTGCTCGGAGACAAGGCCGGTGTTGCCTCCAGTTATCAAAAGGAAAATGATCATCACGATTAACTGCTACGTGTTTTGTTTGCTTGCGTCAGACAACATACGGCGCGGGGGGGAGGGGGGGGGGGGGGTGACGAGGATCGATTTTCGGGGAAGGAGGGAGGGAGGCAGAAGAAGTGAGAAGCGAAGGGGGGGGGGGGGATTTGGGGGGAGGGTAGGGGGAGGGTGGTTAGTAAGCCGTGAAGAAGCGTAGTGAAAACACAGTAATGATTGTTGCTTATTGCTCAGAAAATCGAGTTGTCGTTTGGCCGCACTTCTTTTTTCTCTCTAGAGGGAACAAGACCAGGGTTTACGACACCTCACGATCGGAAGGCTGTCTCTCTGTCTCTGTCTCTTTCTTTGTCTCGCTCTCTCTTTCTTTCTGTCTTTGTCTCTTTGTCCTTTTCTCTGTCTGTCTTTTCTCTTTCTCTCTTTCTGTCTGTCTCTGTCTCTTGTCTCCTTTCAGTCTATCTCATTGTTCTCTCTCTCTGTTTGTCTCTTTCTCTCTCTCTCTCTCTCTCTCCTCTCTCTCTCTCTCTCTCTCTCTCTCTCTCTCTCTCTCTCTCTCTCTGCCAGTTTTTCTCTCTGTCTGTCTGTCTGATCGTTGTCTGTCCTCCATCCTGTCTGTCTCTCCCCTGTGTGGGTGGGGGGGGGGGGGGGTGCGCGCGCCGTGCGCGCGTGCGTGCGTGGTGTATGTTGTGTGTAGTGTATGTTGTTGTGTGTGTGTGGTGTGTGTGTGTGTGTGAGCGCGCGCAAGCGACATACAACAAAATACACAGCATAACATAGCAAACGAAATCAGCTATAGGCCTAATTATGACAAGTGTTTATGTTTTAAAGTGGAGAGTTGAAAGGAAACCACAAAAAAAAACGAGAGAGAGAGAGAGAAGAGAGAGGAAGAGAGAGAGAGAGAGAGAGGAGAGAGAGGAGAGAGAGAGAGAGAGAGAGCATTTAATTCGAATCAAGTTGATGTGAATTTGGTAGCAGATGGTTAATAACACATCTTTTGGTTCATGTAAGTTCTGTACAATTTCATTGGTGTTCTTCCATACCTGGGAGCTGGACGGCTGTGATCACACCGATAATGATTGTACAATGCACAAAATCAGCACATGTGGACAGCTGATTGTACAATGCACAAACATCAGCACATGCTGGACAGCTGATTGTACAATGCACAAACATCAGCACATGTGGACAGCTGATTGTACAATGCACAAAATCAGCACATGCTGGACAGCTGATTGTACAATGCACAAACATCAGACATGTGGACAGCTGATTGTACAATGCACAAACATCAGACATGCTGGACAGCTGATTGTACAATGCACAAAATCAGCACATGTGGACGCTGTGTCCACACCGATAATGATTGTACAATGCACAAACATCAGCACATGCTGACCTATGTCTGCAAAAGATTACATGGGACATTTGGTACAATGCCAAAATCGCACATGTGTGACAGCTGATTGTACATATGACAAACATCAGTACATGCTGTGACAGTGATTGTACAATGCACAAACATCAGCACATGCTGGACAGCTGATTGTACAATGCACAAACATCAGTACATGCTGGACAGCTGATTGTACAATGCACAAAGATCAGCACATGCTGGACGGCTGTGGTCACACCGATAATGATTGTACAATGCACAAACATCAGCACATGCTCATTACTCAATCATGGTCTGCAAACAGCATTTTACATGGGATTCATTTGTGTATAAAATCGTCATTACGCAATGTTTGTGAGCAACATATTCTTCACTTGTTTTCACCTGAGAAATACTCTTCAGTATTTTTTTCTAGTTTGCACTGCTATTGTTTAGCGACCAAGATAAGAAAGTAAAAGATTGGATCAATATGCGCTTCTAATCAAACCCATTAATAGCTAATGATGTAGTTATCCTCAAATCCAATATATTCAGACATTTTACATCCATTACTTACATCGATAATTGCCAAAACGGTTAAATGATTGTACAGTGCCAAAGGTGCGGTAATGCCCCTTTAAAACGTCACAAAAGGTAAACAGATCACTGTTTATCACTGGTATGCCCCTTTAAAGTACAAAAGGTAAACAGATCACTGTTTATCACTGGGTAATGCTTTAAACGTCACAAAGGTAACAGTCACTGTTTATCACTGGTAATGCCTTTAAAACGTCACAAAGGTAACAGATCCTGTTATTCACCCGACTTCTACAGACAACATTAGTCCCAAGGCACGCGTGTACCATTCTAAATGCACCCCCCCCCCCCCTTATTTTTTTTTATATATCAGACGTTTTATTCGATTGAACAAAGTTCCCAGTCATTTTCAAAGCCTAGTTTTGATTCTCCACTGTGTACAGAATTTGCAGCGCGAATGTCTGCAATAGTTATAATAATTGAAATGGCATCACTTTGGAAGCAGCATGCAATTGTAATCTTAGAGTTTTGTATGTGTTCATTCACTGCTGCCTTACAACTAGAAAAAGTAACAGTCTATATCATGGTTGCGCCTTTACTAAATCGTTAATAGGAAATGGGAGAAAAAAAAAACCATACACAGTGTACATTTTTCTTTATCCACGTTTTCTTTAATACTTTCCCCGCTCTATATGCTATGATTGTAAAACAGTGGTTCCACAAGAAGCTCTTTAAACTTCTTACATTTAACTTCTGTAGAAAAATCTTTACATAATGCACTAGGTAATTTTGTCCAAAATGTGTTTGATTTAGAAAAGTTAGCAAGTTTTTCTGATGCCATTTCGATCTTGTTCAGGAGCGGTTAATATAACGTTGTGAGAGTCCTGCACTTGTGGTGGGCGTCTGTCTGTCTGGCATTCATATGAAGTTGCCTTCGTGAAGAGGCTGATATTTTCAGGTCTGGTTATCCAGGATCATTTCTGATACTCCTGCACGCGTTTTTTATTCATTTGATAATAATAATGATCATTATGACTACTTATATAGCGCCTATCCTCGGCTAGAGACCAAGCTCTAAGCGCTTTACAATCCACACTCGTTTACACAACGGGCTGCCTACCTGGGTAGTGCCGACTGAAGAGCTGCCACTGGTTTCTTATCCTATACAAATGTGTAACAATGGCTCTGTAAAATTGGAAAAAAAATTAACCGTTGAGTTAGATGATAGCGCCATAAGTGCCTCAGCTTTGATATAATGAAGAAGTGGTTTAAATATTGTCACCCTTCCAGAAGGTATTAGTTTCTTCTCATCGAAACTTTCAATACATGTTTCATGCTTGTTAACTTTCTTCTGAACAATTGATATTTGAACTGTTTTAAGTCATTGGTGATCCAAATTCAAGAATGTTGAATTTCCCCCGTGCCAAACCATACCTGAATGTTCATGTGATGGACTACGTGGATTTTACAGGTCCGCAACAGAACTGCATTAGTTTGCTCCATTCAGTGTCAAACCTGACACATGACCAAATCTTTTAATACATGTCTCATTCAACGCTTCTTCCTTGCGCTGAACTCTGAAGCGATCAAAGCTAAGTGAATTTTCGTTGTTGTATTCGTTTGTATCTTACCTGAAGAAGAGCTAAGAGGTCGAAACGCGTTGTGTTTTGTCTTGTGACTCGTTTGTCCACGTTTCCTGGGCGGTTCGCTAACATTTATTTAAGATTTGTTTAGATTTCCGCCTGCAGTCGTCTCACTTTGCAACTAGATCTTTGTTGTTTAATGCTAAACTGGCCTCTTCCGGTGTCATGTCTCCATCCAGATCGTCTGCTTCGTCAGTTTCTGGTTGTGAAATGTTGTCAACAACTTCCTAGAAGTCACAGTCATCGGCCTCAAGGTTTCTATGCAGATGTTTGTAAAAGCCAGGAATTTCATGGAATATCTCTTCTTGTTGTTTTGTTTTTGTGTGTAGAATATTTCCAAAGTTATGAATTAGGTTGGCTATACTTTTACTGTATTTTCAAGTTATACTTTTATGATAAAATGACATTTTTTTCCAATGAATTGTTCGTGTAGAATATTACCAAAGTCATGAATTAGTTTTGGCTATACTTTTACTAATAAAATGACCTTTTTTTCCAAACGAATTATGAGTTAGTTTGGCCATACTTTTACCAATGAAATGACCTTTTTTGCAAACGAATTATGAGTTAGTTTGGCCATACTTTTACCAATGAAATGACCTTTTTTTCCAAACGAATTATGAGTTAGTTTGGCCATACTTTAACCAATACAATGACCTTTTTTCCAAACGAATTATGAGTTAGTTTGGCCATATTTTTACCAATAAAATGACGTTTTTCCCCAAACGAATTATGAGTTAGTTTGGCCATACTTTTACCAATAAAATGACCTTTTTTTCCAAACGAATTATGAGTTAGTTTGGCCATACTTTTACATAAAATGACTTTTATTCAAACGAATTATGAGTTAGTTTCGCCATACTTTTGACCAATGAAGTGACCTTTTTTCTAAACGAATTAGAGTTAGTTTGGCCATACTTTACCATGAATGGCCTTTTTTTGAAACGAATTA
>JAFLJL010015243.1:13962-23962 GCA_018398815.1 Conus ventricosus | reverse complement strand
ATAGAGCTAACTCACAAACATGTAACATATATTACCCAATTGATAATAATAATAATAAATAATAACTGTATACCACCTTACTGAAAGATTTATCACCCAAAGTCCTGAGAGCACATTTCAGTGACGTGGTTAAATCAATAATAAGAACAAGCATATCTTCAAAAAATAAATTGGACGTTCTTCCGGATTTTGTTAACTCAAAGAATGTACATTCCTGTTCACATACGCCATTCATGGACGTGCTTGAATGTACTTATCACTTACTGATGGGGAAACAGATTAATATGAGAAATCAGGACGGTGTTCATGGAAAACTTTGCAAACTGTTAGTCCAGTAATTTAAATATGCAGCCAGTGCATAGCTAAAACAATCATATTTCAAAAGCTTGTAAAGTTGCCAAAGTATTACTTGTTTATAAAGAGGTGATTGTCGGGTCCCTTAAAGCACACACCCCTATCTGTTTTCTCCATCCCTTCTAAACCTTTTTCAAAAACACTACAACAAATGCATTCTTACTCAATTTAATCAGTTCAGTATATTTCCTCCAAAGCAGTCTGGGTTAAGGTTCAGCCACTCTTGCCATACAACAAATGCATAGGAGTGTGGTGTGAAAGGTCGGTACCGTTGTGCTCTTTTGTTGGCTGGAATCCTGCTTGTTGTGTCCGGATTTCTTCTGCCTTCCCCTCGGGACTGTACTGCCGAACGTGCAGCAGAACCTGGCTGGGATGACTGATCGGGCTGCTAGGTCTTGCACCTCTGGCACTGTTTGAGATTGTCTTTCTGTGGAAATGGTGTCGTTTGTTACTGGGTCCATTCCTTTGGCCACTCTCCTGTCTCTCAGATCTTCTGGCAGATTGCTGACATTCTGATGAGTTCGGTTCAGCGTTCAGGAGCTCTGCTGGAAGTGAGTCAGCTCTAGTGATTTGCCTCCCCTCAGTAATGGCACTGCCTCCCAGCTTCCACTTCTAGAGTTGGTGTATGACAAAGTCCTCAGCTGCCGTTTACACCATTGTCCTGTCTGTCTGTGTACTGTCAGGGCTTGTGGTTTTAGAGCTCTCACAATTCTCCCCCATCCATCTTTTCACAACACTGGTTCTTTAGAAGGAGGCTGGCTGCTTTATCTTCTGCCATTGTTGTTCTGCTTTGATGGGATGTGGTTGGCTCAAGGTGTGTCCCTGCAGGTGATCTCAGGGGCTTTGGTTTTGTCTACATCGAATCTTATGCGTTGGCTGGTCTGCTCGTAGTTCATCTTCAGTTTGAGCCTGAAAAATTAAAGAACTGCATTGTGGTTGTTTCAGTGTCAGCACCTGGACGAGTCCTTGTTTGGGATTGCTTTGTGCTGGGTTTGTACTTCTGGAGGACCAAGATGATGTCAGTCTGGTTGTGCATCACTTTGTGGAGGACCAAGACGATGTCGATCTGTTGTGCACCACTTGTTGAGTGCTGGTTGTGCACCACTTTGTTGGGTGCTGTTTGTGCACCACTTTGTTGGGTGCTGGTTGTGCACCACTTTGTTGAGTGCTGGCTGTGCACCACTTTGTTGGGTGCTGGTTGTACACCACTTTGTTGGGTGCTGGTTGTACACCACTTTGTTGGGTGCTGGTTGTACACCACTTTGTTGGCTGCTGGTTGTACACCACTTTGTTGGGTGCTGGTTGTGCACCACTTTGTTGGATGCTGGTTGTGCACCACTTTGTTGGATGCTGGTTGTGCACACTTTGTTGGATGCTGGTTGTGCACCACTTTGTTGGTGCTGGTTGTGCAGCACTTTGTTGGGTGCTGGTTGTACACCACTTTTTGGATCTGTTGTGCACCACTTTGTTGGATGCTGGTTGTGCACCACTTGTTGGATGCTGGTTGTGCTCACTTTTGGGTGTGGTTGCTTTGTGCTGGTTGTGACCACTTTGGAGGCTGTGTTGTCATGTGATCTGGTTGTGCATCACTTTGTGCTGTTGTGCCACACACTTGTTGGGTGCTGTTGTGCACCATTGTTGGTGCTGGTTGTGCACCATTTGTTGGGTGCTGTTGTGCACCACTTTGTTGGGTGCTGGTTGTGCACCACTTTGTTGGATGCTGGTGTGCACCACTTTGTTGAGTGCTGGTTGTCACCACTTTGTTGGGTGCTGGTTGCACCACTTTGTTGAGTGCTGGTTGTCACCACTTTGTTGGTGCTGGTTGTCACCACTTTGTTGGGTGCTGGTTGTGCACCACTTTGTTGGTGCTGGTTGTGCACCACTTTGTTGGGTGTACAGCTTGTAGTTTCCTGATGTTTGTGAAGGAAGGTTGTGACCAACTTGAATTGTGTGCTGCATGTGCACCATGTGATGTTGTGAAGATGTGTTGACCAACTTGAGATTGTGTGCGCATGTGTACAGTTGATGGTTTGTGAGGGAAAGGTGTGTTGACCAACTTGAGATTGTGTGCTGCATGTGTACAGGTGTATGTTATAAGTATGTGTTGTTAACTGCAGATTGTGCTATTGTATACATACCTATATTTGTATGTTGTAAGAATATGATGATAACTTTGTATTATTGTATACGTATGCAAATGTTATCTCATAAGCATATGTTAATAAATTGAGATTATGCATTCCTTACATAGTGGAACTAGTTAGTTTCCTAAAATTTCATTTCTGAGGGCACGATGGAAACAAACCAATTGTGTTCTTATTAGTTTGCCATGTTGAACACACACTCCCTGTCTCCCTCCCTCCCCACCCCTCTCTCTCTCTCTCCTCGCTCTATCTATCTGTCTATCTGCCTGTCTGTCTATCCGTCTCTCACCCTGTGTCTCTGTCCGTCAGTCCTTCCTTCCTACCCCCCTCTCCCCCCTACCCCCCCCCCCCCCCTTCTCTCTCCTCTCTAAACGAAGAAGCCAAAACTATCTTGCACACGCTCGCGACCGAGCTGTTTTTGAAGAGAGTGGTGTGCAAATAGGCGGGAAAGCACTTTAGAGCTGCGAAGAGCGCTAAACCCAATATTCCTCATCGATCGGGCTGGGCGGAGAGCCGATAGGACATCCGCTTTCAATTTGTAAATTGTTTTCCCTGAGGTGGGAGGCGAAGCATATCTTTTTATTGGCCCCGCCATCACCGGGGAGATCTGGAGCAGGATTTTCTTAGGACTGTCCCGGCCTGTCTTTCTGCGCTTTGGGTTTCTGGCTGGGGTTGGGGCAGGTGTGTGTGTGTGTGTGTGTGTGTGTGTGTGTGTGTGTCTGTGTGTGTGTGGTGTGTGTGATGGTTGTGTGTGTGTGTGTGTGTGTCTGCTGTCTGTCTGTCTGTGGATGAGAGAGAGGTAGAGAGAGAGTGTGTATGTGTGTGTGTGTGTGTGTGCTTGTTGTGTGTGTGTGTGTGGTGGGGGGGGGGGTATGTGTGTGTGCTTGTGTATGTGTGTTTGATTTGTGTGTGTTGTGTTTGTACATGTGTGTATGTATGCGTATTTGCTTGTGTGGTTATGTGTGTGTATGCTGCGTGTGTGTGGAGTGAGTGTGTGGTGGTGTGTGTGTGTGTGTGTGTGTGTGTGTGTGTGTGTGTGTGCTGGTGGGTGAGCAGCGTAGCGTGCGTGTGTGTGTGTGTGTGCATGTGTGTATGTGTGTGTGTGTGTGTGTGTGTGTGTGTGTACTGTGTGTGTGTGCTGTGTATGTGTGTGTCATTGTGTGTGTGTGCTGTGTATGTGTGTGTGTGTGTGTGTGTGTTTGTGTGTGTGTGTGTGTGTTGTGTGTATTAGTTGTGTGTGTGTGTTGTGTGTGTGTGTGTGTGTGTGTGTGTGTGTGTGTGTGTGTGTGTTTCAGTGTGTTGTTGTGTGGGGGGGGGGAGTTTTGCTCGCACATACACGTGTGTGTTCTTGTCCTATTAGCTACATGCATAGGTCTGTCGATGTATCCATCTGTACATCAGTCTGTTTGCGTGTCTGTTGCTTGCCTGCCTGTGCCGCCTTTCCCTCGGGGGGTTTCGCCTTCTAATGGGCGAAAGGAAATCCGCTAATGAGGGAGCTAACTCTGTTTTGCCTTCTTTTACGCGTAGTTGGCGACCATCGACCCGTGGGGTTGTAGTGGGTAATGCAGGGACAGGTTCTGTGTCTCCCTAACAGGATTCCATTAAAGGAGCACCGGAGAAAGGAATGGCAATATACGCTTCCACTGAAAGTTACGTCGTGAGCTCATTGGTCCTCGTTTTCCTTTTTTCATTAAATGAACGTGCGCTGAACATGGCATTTTAATCTGATGAAAGGGGGAAATGTCTGTGTGTGCGTATACCAGAAATGCAAACACTCGGGTACACAGATACACATACAAAGCTTGCACGCAAGCAAATGCTCAAAAAGCAATGAACTCGCACACTCAGTGAATAAGAAGTGAAGACAATCCTGGGTAAGAGAAAGAAAGAGAAGTCGTTCAGGTCACGTCAGTATTTGGGGTAAGCGAATTAACCAGAGCTGCTGAAAAAGCACCTGCTTGTTTCGGAGCAAGCCTTTTAAGTTCCAGAAATGAGGTTAGATTCGTGGTTCAGACGTGATCCTGTAATGTGTACAAAGGTTTGTTTGTATGTTGGTTTATTCATTTATTTATTTGCTTATTTATTCGTTTATTGTAACTTGCCTTTGTTCATATAAATCTTTATTTGAGAAAGACGACAACATTTCATACTACACAACTAGAACTACGACTAGTCAGAGCTTGTGCATGTGGTGGTCAGAATATTAGTCAAATTATTTTTTTTTGTTTTGGGAAAGACTGGCGCATTCTGTTTTAAATCACACAGCAGAACGAGGTAAAATAAAACACGAAAAGTTATGAACTTGGTAAGTAACAGTTAATGACAGCTACACTAAAACAGCATAATACTTAAATCTGTTTGAGAGACAGAGCGAGATGGGGGGGGGGGGGGGGGGGAGAGAGAGAGAGAGAGAGAGAGAGAGGGGGGGAGAGAGAGGGAGAGAGAGAGAGGAGAGAGAGAGAGATTTTAAAAAGATTTTCAGGTCTGCTGTCAAGTTATAAGGTATCCAACACAGAGAACATTGAAAGCCTGTGCACAGTGAAGTTGAACTGAGTTAAACGACATGGACTGAACTCGGCTCAAACGAATCACAGAGAACGAAGCGTGACCGACACGAAACGAGCCCAACTCAAACGAATCACAGAGAACGAAGCGTGACCGACACGAAACGAACCCAACTCAAACGAATCACAGAGAACGAAGCGTGACTAACACAAAACGAGCCCAACTCAGACGAATCACAGAGAACGAAGCGTGACCGACACGAAACGAACCCAACTCAAACGAATCACAGAGAACGAAGCGTGACCGACACGAAACGAACCCAACTCAAACGAATACAGGAACGAAGCGTGACTGACACGAAACGAACCCAACTCAAACGGAGATAAACAATGGGCTTGTACGGCAACTCGTTCACCAAGGAAGAGGAGGGAGGGTGGGGGGATGGGGGGGGGGGAGGGGGGATTCCATCTCCGACGGTTGAGCCTACTGTGGGTTAGACTTTGCTAGTCTCTCTCTCCAAGCCCTAAAGAAGCAGTCTGAACGCTAGTCATTCAGATGGGGCAATTCACTAGGTGTCGTTTGTAGTTGCAAGAACCTTGTGCATCAACAAGGGAGATGACCCCAAAGTTTTGTCTTTAGCACGGACCGTTGCAATAAGAAGGCAGGTAATGAAGAATCTGTATCCAAGCTGTGTCTTTAGAGGAGAGCTGGGGCACTGATGAGTGGGGGGGGGGGGGGGGGGGGGGGGGGGGTGTCCCTGGCAACCAAGGTCTTGTCTCTGGCAACGCGGGAGTTGTCCTTGGCAACAATGTAGTTGTCCCTGGCAACAGGCGAGTTCTCCATGGCAAGAAGGGAGTTGGCAATGGCAACAATGTAGTTGTCCCTGGAAAGGAGGGAGTTGTCCCTGGCAACAAAGTAGTTGCCCTGGCAACAATGTAGCTGTCCCTGGCAACAGGCGATTTCTCCCTGGCAAAAAAGGAGTTGGCCATGGCAACAAAGGGGTTTTCCCTGGCAACCAGAAAATGGTTCCTTGCCTCAAGAGAGTTCCCCCAGGCAGTAAGGGAGATCACCCTGTTTGGGGCATCGAGGAAGTTGTCCCTCGCAGTAAGAGAGCTGTCCCTGGCAACAAAGGAGTGGTCCTTGGCAACACTGGGTTGCCCATGCCAATGGCGGAGTTGACCTGGTAAATAAATGAGTCGTCCCTGGCAACGGGAGGGTTTACACTCGCAACAGGCAGGAGGGATAACCCTTGCAGAAAAATTTAGAAAACTCCACGCAGATCGGTGAGCCAAACATTCCCACCTTGAAAAGAGTGGACAGCGCCGTCCTACTGTAATGTGTGCACGCAGGGGAGAGACTGTCCCAGTCTTCACTCAAGAGAACTTTCTGCAAAGAGGACGTTATATTGCGAAATGAAATTGCATGCTGTGATCTAAAGGGAAATTAATGATAGGAATTAGACAGAACTAAACCGACCGTTGCCAGTATGAAGTGAACTGCAGTGAAACAGATGAAATCGGTTCAGCTGAAACTAACTGATGTGAATGGAAATGCAGTGCATCAATGTAAATGACATGCAAAGGATCCCGTGCGATTCAGTGCGTTGAACTGGAAAGAAGTGCAAAGGAATCCGATGGAATGCAGTAAAAGACAGCTCATTGCAATGCGTTGCAGTGACATGGAAAGAAGTGCAAAGGAATCCGATGAAGTAAAAGACAACTCATTGCAATGCATTGCAGTGGACATGGAAAGAAGTGCAAAGGAATCCGATGGAATGAAGTAAAAGACAACTCATTGAAATGCACACACAACACACACACACACACACACACACAACACACACACACACACACACACACACAGGCACGCGCGCACACACACACGCACACACATGGGCCCATGCCCACACATCATACACACACGTGTACATCCACTACACACACACACACACACACACACACACACACACACACACCACACACACACCACACACACAAAAATGGTAGGTAGGCACTCAAGGTCTGACCAGCGCGTTGGGCTAATGCGTAGGTCAGACATCCGCTGAGTCGTAGCCACGAGACCCTCTTCTTCAATTGTTCATCTTTGTTGTTAATTCATTTATCCATCAGCTTCAGATCATGCGTTAGTGTGGTCTCAAAACTTAGCGGATGTGGTGTAGCGTATATGGACTAGTCCGCACGCAGTGAGCCTCCTTGATGAAACTGAAACCAAAGTAGTGGATTGGATGACAATTGCAAGGAATGGTATCAAAGGACGTGTGCATTATCATCCAATGCAGTTAATGGGGTGAGTGCCAGAACCAGTACCTCTCTTACTATATCTATATGAGATACTGGGTTCTGGCAGTCACCCCGTAATATGTGGAGAGAGAAAAAATGAACAAAAATGAACGAAACTAAAATGGATTGCCAAGAAATACTCAATGGCTGGAGTCGTAATAGAATCCAAAATAATGGTGTGAAATACATTACTGTATGTGGAACGGAAAGAAAAGACACAAGAATTCAATCCAGTGAAGTGAAATGCAAGCCGTAAATAAAGATGCGTTGACATCCGAAATAAATGAGTTCAATGCAATGCGAGGGAATGGGAAAAGAAAAACTGCCGTGAATCCAAATCTGATTAACGAAAATGAAATTCAAGGGCAGAGAACCTACAATGGAATGCAAAGTAATGGCGAAAATGACAATGCGGCGGAACAGACCGAAAGAAATGCCATGATCCATTAAAGTTGAAAAAACACAAGGCGCGCCAAATTGAAAGAAATAAAAAAAGAAAATGGAAACCGTGTGACGAAATGAAATGAAATACAATGAAATCCAATGCACCATGTAAAGAACAACTCACTTCACCAAATGAAAGTAGTGTTTGGAATTAAAACGAAACGAAAAGAGAAATCAAATAAACCTTCTACTGCGGTGAAGTAAAAGACGATTGGATGCGTAAAATGAAAAGGAATGCAGCGGAACTCAGTATCATGAATGAAATAAAAGGCAGTGAAGTGAAATGCGGCGTGATGGAATGGAAAGAGATGGAATGAAATAATTGAAATGGAAGGAAATGAAGTGAAGGGAAGAAATGAAAGAGAGAGCTGGGAAGTGACAAGACATGCCAGCCCCTTTGTCAGCCATATCATTCTCCCGCATTAACACTGCCACGCTTCATGGCTCAATAAAAATGTTATTGGAATGCTTGTCTGTCGGCCCGTCCGTCTGCGGTCGGTCTGTCTGTCTTTGTCTCCTCACTCTCAATTTCTGTCTCTGTCTATCTCTAAGTCTCTCTCTTTCTGTCTCCTTGCTTCCCTCCCTCTCTTCTCTCTCTGTTTTCTTTTGTCAGCCTGTCTGTCTGGGTTTTTTTTTTTTTTTTTTTTTATGACTGGGGAGTTGATTTACCCGGTGACAGCCCTGATGTGGCCCCTTGCGTGGCTGGCTATAGCAACATTTATTCTCTTATCTTATCCTGTCTTTTCATCTTTCCTCTCTCTTGTCTCTGCTTCTGTCTGCTGTCGGTCCCTCTCTCTCTCTCTCTCTTTTCTCTCCTTTTCTCTCTCTTCTCTTCTCTCTCTCCTCCTCTCTCCTCCCCTCTCTCTCCTCCTCTCTCTAATCGAGAATGCTGGGACTTGTTTCTATTTTCTTCTCTTGTTTTTGCGTTCTGTTTCTTCCCCCCCCCCCTCTTTCCCCTCATTCTTCCCTTGGGGGTTTTTGGGTTCTGGTCTCTTCCTTTTCTCCTTTTTCCCTTTTTTTTTCCCCCCCCCCCCCTTTTTTTCTCTCATTGGTAATTTGGGGGAAGTTGGACAGACCTGGAATGTTTTATATGATCCGCCTTCTTCTCCTCCTCACCCTTCCCCGCACTTTCCGTCACCTTTTTTTCGGCTCGGGGCGGCGCGGGAGGTAAGGGGGGTGGGGGCCCTAGCTTGCTCCTTTTTTCCCCCCCCTTTTCTTTTTCCCCGCCCCCCCCCCCCCCTTTTTTTTTCTTCGGGTTTTTGTTTTGCCCCCCCCCCCCCCATTTTTGGGGAAAGGAAGTGTTTTATGGTGGGGATGGGGGAATTTGGTTGGCCCCGCTGAAGACACAGTGCTGGTAGCAGAGCGCGTGGAATGTTTAGGAAGGGGGGGGGGGGGGGGGGGGGCAGTTAGAGGAGAGGGGGTTTGGAAGGGGGATGGGGATTGGAGAGATGGTGGGGGCGGGGACTGCGATTACATTTTAGTTTCCAGTTTCTTTTTTTTTTGTGGGGTTTGGGGTGATGGGGGGTGTTTTGGGTTGGGTTTGGGTTGGTTGGTTTAGATTCAATGGTAAAGGGGTTTTAGATAACTGCCAAAAATCCCTTCTCTGTCCCTCTCTCTCTCTCTCTCCCTCTTCTCTCCTCTCTCCTTCTCTCTCTTCTCTTCTCTCCCCCTCTCTCTTCATGTCTGTGTGGAGAAAATGCATTCTTCGTTCCTGCAGCGGAATTTTCCTTTTGTCACTGTTTTCTGGTTCCATTCTAGAGCTATGGTAATAGTTCCAAAGTTTCATGGGGACCATTCGCCGTTCTCTTCTCTGTGTGAGTGTCGTATGGCCTTCGTTTGAGGGGTTTTAGCGTTTTTCGAACATAGGGGCTTTTGAGGGGGGTTTCATTGTTCACTGGCATTACAGTCTTTAAAGTGGTTAGATACTGCAATTTGGCGCTATGGCTTTACAGGTGTTTTTATTCTATTTGTCAAATTGGCCTTTGGGTTTATTTGTTCCAGTTACTTCAGAATAAAGCTTTTTATAACTGTTTTTTGACCATATGGTCTTTTTAGGTGCTTTGATTCTGTATTTTGACAACATGGCGTTTGTATATTTCTTTTTAAATTTTCATTCAACAGTCTGGCCTCTGTAAATGTTTTTATACTGATATTCCACATCATGACCCTTCCTAGGTGTTTTTATACTCTTATTTGATGCTTTGGCCTTTTAATAATGTTTTTACACTGCTATTTGATAATGTGGACTTTTGT
>JAFLJL010015243.1:3962-6462 GCA_018398815.1 Conus ventricosus | reverse complement strand
TCTTCTTCAGCACTGCTTGATGGTGATGCCTTGGTTGACTGGCTCCAGGCTTCAGGACTGGGTCTTCGTGGTCGTCTCTGGGTTCTCGACGTAGAACTCTTCTTCTTCGTCTTCTTCACCCACCTCTGGGTTCAAATTCAGTTTGTCTGTCTTCACCCACCTCTGGGCTTCAAACTTAGTTTCCTTCTCTTCCAGCTTGTCTTTAACTATAAGACCTTGCTGTCTCTTCTATCTCCCAGACCACGTTTCTCTCGACCCTTTCTCTGTCCTGCTCACTCCTCTCCTCTCTCTCTCTCTCTCTCTCTCTCTCTCTCTCTCTCTCTCTCTCCTCTCTCTCTCTCTCCTCTGCCTTCTCTCTCTCTCTCTGGTGTTGTTCTCCCTCACGTTGTTCTCCCTCAGTTTATATAGGGATGGAAACAAAGGACCCCCCTTCGGGCCATGCCTTTGTCCACGCTGCTTCTCAAACCCCTAGTTCACAAGTACCCTGAATTCTCCATTCGCTACATTCTCCCACACATCAGCATTTACACACACCCCTACCTAATTGATTAGCAAACACACACTTAGCACCAGATGGACATCGAAAATTCCCGCGACTTCGGTGGTCACTTAACACAGTAATTATCTTAAGGAGGGCTACTACAACCTCCACACGCATTCAACCAGCCTGACAATAGAACCAACACAGTGACCCACGGCAATACCATCCGAACGAATCCAAGACTCCTGCTCTTCACTGACTGTTTACAAAAGAACCTCAGCTGACTGAGCATTAGCGCTCACTTGGAGCACCGAGGTCGTAGTGGTTACATCCCTTCCCCCTTTCGCCACCGGGCAGGTTCGAACTCTCTCCTAGGTGTCATCTGTCATCTGACCACTTCGGCCTCCTTCACACAGTTCGGCCGTGTGCGATGGGCAGGTACCCTGGTTAATTGGTCTATTACCTATTTGTATACTACGTACAACGTCCCTTTGCCTCCAAGCGTCTAATGCCTTTTGTGAGAGGTTTCACGCTCCTTGACAAACACTTAGGTCTGTTCTGGCATAAAGTAGACTGATAGAGTTGTTCAACACTTAGGTCTGTTCTGGATGAAAGTAGACTGACAGAGTTGTTCAACACTTAGGTCTGTTCTGGCATAAAGTAGACTGACAGGTTGTTCAACACTTAGGTCTGTTCTGGCTGAAAGTAGACTGACAGAGTTGTGCTCACAGACAACGAAACAGAACCTGACCACTTAGAAAGAACAAGTTTTATAAAGTAGGTGTATTCCTGTTGAACGTATATAAAACTTCTTCTTCTTCTTCTGCTTCGTACTCTCAGACAGGGAGCCCAGAGGCACTGACGAAGTCTGCCATACGGCAGAGGCCCTCCAGAGATCCATAGAGCTTCTCCCTCGTCGATGTGTCGGCAGGCCAGGTCTCTGCTCTTGGCTTTTGATGTGTGGGACAGTCCTGCAGGAAGTGTTCCACAGTCAGAACGTATGTGAAAACGAATTTTATGTTTTTTTTGGGGGAAAAAAAGAATATAGGCATTTGCAAAGGACGGTTTCAACACAACTCTCGTTGAAAGTAAGTAAAAAGGGATTCAAAGTAAAGAGAGAGAGAAAAAAACAACAACAAAGAATGCAGACAGTTGGTCAGAACAGTTTGAGTTGTAGGCCTACTCTTTGCAACGGTGGGTAAATAGTGCTGCTATATTGAAGTCAAACAGAGCGTGGACATTCGGACATGTTTTCATCACGTGCGCGCGTGACATTCTCACTGAATGTGTGTGTGTGTGTGTGTGTGTGTGTGTGTGTGTGTGTGTGTGTGTGTGTGTGTGTGTGTGTGTGTTTGTGTGTGTGTAGTGTGCGTGTGTGTGTGCGTGTGTGTGTGTGTGTGTGTGTGTGTGTGTGTCCTTTTTTTGGGGGGAGTGGGTGTGGGGATGGGGGCTGGGGACTTTGGCTGAGAAGTCAGAGAAGTGGAGGAGGTTTGGCAACAGGAGAAGGTGACGAAAT
Organism: Conus ventricosus; assembly: GCA_018398815.1. NCBI lineage: Eukaryota > Metazoa > Mollusca > Gastropoda > Neogastropoda > Conidae > Conus > Conus ventricosus. The sequence continues at coordinate 4,465 of JAFLJL010015243.1, read as the reverse complement.
AAAGATGGCGTCAGCCTTGTGGAAGAGAGATCACAGAGGGAAATGCACACTGACAGCAATGTACTCCGCCACCGGAACTTCTGCTTCGTCTGTGGACGTGTGTCTGACCTCGTCCGCCATCTCTCCATGACGTGGGCAAAGACGAGCGATGACGTCATCCGGGATCACGTACCTTACGATGAGAAGAAGGGGTGGAAGCTGAAATGTGATTTTCCACTGAAGAAGAGAGGGTCTGGTGTTATCTGTCATTGTGTGGAACATACAGGGGGTAGAGGACGACCACGATGAAAGTTAGTTTGATTTTTTATACAGAATTAAAAAAAGCCACAACAAACGCATACACACAACATGGACACACATCGTATCTGTACCAGTATCATATCTGTCCAGCTGTCTATGTATCTGTCTATCTATCATCTTTTCTATCTATCTATCTATCTATCTATCTATCTATATCTATCTATCTATTACTCAACCTATCTACCAACCTATTTCTACTTTTT
>JAFLJL010015242.1:25000-35091 GCA_018398815.1 Conus ventricosus | reverse complement strand
ACCGCCTTTTTCGTTTGCCCGGTTTCTCCAAAAAACAACACCCCCACACACCACACACAAAAACCACACACAAACACACACCCACACACACACACACACACACGCACAACTCACGCAGCACGCACGCACGCACAACGCACACTAAAGCAATCCTCCTCAGACCCAGTAAATACAATGATCAAACAGCGCGGCCATATTCCAGAAACATGAGTGCGCCACTCTGAGATCAGCTGCGTCCCAAGGGCAGGGTGAACACAGAGACAGACGCACGGACAGATGCACAGGCAGACAGACAGACAGACAGAGAGACGGGCAGGGAGACAGAGGGTGTGGTGGTTGGGAGGGAGGAGGGCAGGAGAGGGGGTAAAGGATTTTCGGAGGAACACACGATCACACACCACTTGAAGACAGATGCACGGAGAGAGAGAGAGAGAGAGAGAGAAGAGGAGAGATAGAGAGAGAGAGAGAGAGAGAGAGAGAGAGAGAGAGAGAGAGAGGACAGACAGACAGACAGACAGAGAGAGAGAGAAGTTTGATTGATAGGGGAGAATAAGAAACATCGGAGATAGAATTGGGTTGGAGAGAGAGAGAGAGAGAGAGAGAGAGAGAGAGAGAGAGAGAGAGAGAGAGTGGGAGACCTCGGATGTGTGTGGGGGGGGAGGGAGAGGGCTAGAGTAGAAGGGGAGTAAAGAGATCAAACGATTTGAGAGAGTGAGAGAGATAGAAAGAGAAAAGAGAGAAAGGAGAGAGAGAAAAGAGAGGAGAGAGAGAGAGAGAGAGAGAGAGAGAGAGAGAGAGGGGATAGTCGGTCAGACAAAGTGACAGAAGAGGGGAGCGACCGAGACAGAAAGAGATAGGACAGACCAATGTGCGGTTTTATAAAGTGAGCACACACAGAGAGAGAGAAGAGAGAGAGAGAGAGAGAGAGAGAGAGAGAGAGAAGAGAGAGAAGAGAGAGAGTCAGACAGACAGACAGACAGACAGACAGACAGAGGAACAGATAGACAGTCGAACTGACAAAGGCACACAGGAACATCCCCCAATCCATAATGAACGAAGCCGGCGACAGGAAAGCAGCCGGCCAGGATTACCGGCCTTGTAGAGCGTGACCCCCCCCCCCCCCCCCCCCCCCCCACACACACACACACACACCTCCCGTTCTCCTCGCCGCGCCACCGTCAGAAGGGGTCCAGAGGGCGCTGCCAGGCAGCCGCCATGACAAGGGACGTCACTGGGCTTGGCACATTCCCCACTGACAGACAGACAGACAGCTCCCCCACCTCCACCCCCACCTCACCTCACCCTTCCCCCCCCCCCCCCCCCCCACCCACTCAACCCAACCCACTTCTTCCAGTCATCAACCTTTGGGGGAAGGGGGAAAGAGGGTGGGAGTCCCGTCCCCAGTCCCCCACCCACCCCCTCCTCCATCCACATCTCACCCCCACGTCACCCTCCCCCCAACCCCACCCCCTCCCCACCCCGAAGTGTTTTACACTCTTTGTCGTCACCATACTTGTGAGGCTTTCCAAATGAGAGAGAACCCCCCCCCAGCTCATTTCGTCATCATGTGTGTGACTGCTGCTCATGTCAGACGACGATGTTTCCAAGAGAAACACAGTTTGGTTCGTCAGTATGCGCGTGAGGCTTTTGTCGGCCCAAAGAGGTTCCCGCAGAACGCCCGTTTTATGCAGACCCTGTACATGTTGGAGCAGGAGTAGTCGGAGGTTGCTTTATCACCATCACATTACCTACCACAGCACACAGACGTCTGTACATGGTGGAGCAGGGAGTAGTCGGAGGTTGCTTTATCACCATCACATTACCTACCACAGCACAGCACACGACAGACGCCTGTATATGTCGGAGCAGGGAGTCGTCGGAGGTTGCTTTATCACCATCACATTACCTACCACAGCACAGCACACAGACGTCTGTACATGGAGCAGGGAGTAGTCGGAGGTTGCTATATCACCATCACATTACCTACCACAGCACAGCACACAGACGTCTGTACATGTTGGAGCAGGGAGTAGTCGGAGGTTGCTATATCACCATCACATTACCTACCACAGCACAGCACACAGACGTCTGTACATGTTGGAGCAGGGAGTAGTCGGAGGTTGCTATATCACCATCACATTACCTACCACAGCACAGCACACAGACGTCTGTACATGTTGGAGCAGGGAGTAGTCGGAGGTTGCTATATCACCATCACATTACCTACCACAGCACACAGACGTCTGTACATGTTGGAGCAGGGAAGTAGTCGGAGGTTGCTATATCACCATCACATTACCTACCACAGCACACAGACGTCTGTACATGTTGGAGCAGGGAGTAGTCGGAGGTTGCTATATCACCATCACATTACCTACCACAGCACACAGACGTCTGTACATTGTGGAGCAGGGAGTAGTCGGAGGTTGCTATATCACCATCACATTACCTACCACAGCACACAGACGTCTGTACATTGTGGAGCAGGGAGTAGTCGGAGGTTGCTTTATCATCATCACATTACCTACCACAGCACAGCACACAGACGTCTGTACATTGTGGAGCAGGGAGTAGTCGGAGGTTGCTTTATCATCATCACATTACCTACCACAGCACAGCACACGACAGACGTCTGTACATTGTGGAGCAGGGAGTAGTCGGAGGTTGCTTTATCACCATCACATTACCTACCACAGCACAGCACACGACAGACGTCTGTACATTGTGGAGCAGGGAGTAGTCGGAGGTTGCTTTATCACCATCACATTACCTACCACAGCACAGCACACGACAGACGCCTGTACATGTCGGAGCAGGGAGTAGTCGGAGGTTGCTTTATCACCATCACATTACCTACCACAGCACACAGACGTCTGTACATTGTGGAGCAGGGAGTAGTCGGAGGTTGCTTTATCACCATCACATTACCTACCACAGCATAGCACACAGACGTCTGTACATTGTGGAGCAGGGAGTAGTCGGAGGTTGCTTTATCACCATCACATTACTACCACAGCACAGCACACAGACGTCTGTACATTGTGGAGCAGGGAGTAGTCGGAGGTTGCTTTATCACCATCACATTACCTTCCATAGCACAGCACACAGACGTCTGTACATGTTGGAGCAGGGAGTAGTCGGAGGTTGCTATATCACCATCACATTACCTACCACAGCACAGCACACAGACGTCTGTACATGTTGGAGCAGGGAGTAGTCGGAGGTTGCTATATCACCATCACATTACCTACCACAGCACAGCACACAGACGTCTGTACATGTTGGAGCAGGGAGTAGTCGGAGGTTGCTATATCACCATCACATTACCTACCACAGCACACAGACGTCTGTACATGTTGGAGCAGGGAGTAGTCGGAGGTTGCTATATCACCATCACATTACCTACCACAGCACACAGACGTCTGTACATGTTGGAGCAGGGAGTAGTCGGAGGTTGCTATATCACCATCACATTACCTACCACAGCACACAGACGTCTGTACATGTTGGAGCAGGGAGTAGTCGGAGGTTGCTTTATCACCATCACATTACCTACCACAGCACAGCACACAGACGTCTGTACATGTTGGAGCAGGGAGTAGTCGGAGGTTGCTATATCACCATCACATTACCTACCACAGCACACAGACGTCTGTACATGTTGGAGCAGGGAGTAGTCGGAGGTTGCTTTATCACCATCACATTACCTACCACAGCACAGCACACAGACGTCTGTACATGTTGGAGCAGGGAGTAGTCGGAGGTTGCTTTATCATCATCACATTACCTACCACAGCACAGCACACGACAGACGTCTGTACATTGTGGAGCAGGGAGTAGTCGGAGGTTGCTTTATCACCATCACATTACCTACCACAGCACAGCACACGACAGACGTCTGTACATGTTGGAGCAGGGAGTAGTCGGAGGTTGCTATATCACCATCACATTACCTACCACAGCACACAGACGTCTGTACATGTTGGAGCAGGGAGTAGTCGGAGGTTGCTATATCACCATCACATTACCTACCACAGCACACAGACGTCTGTACATGTTGGAGCAGGGAGTAGTCGGAGGTTGCTTTATCACCATCACATTACCTACCACAGCACAGCACACAGACGTCTGTACATGTTGGAGCAGGGAGTAGTCGGAGGTTGCTATATCACCATCACATTACCTACCACAGCACACAGACGTCTGTACATGTTGGAGCAGGGAGTAGTCGGAGGTTGCTTTATCACCATCACATTACCTACCACAGCACAGCACACAGACGTCTGTACATGTTGGAGCAGGGAGTAGTCGGAGGTTGCTATATCACCATCACATTACCTACCACAGCACACAGACGTCTGTACATGTTGGAGCAGGGAGTAGTCGGGAGGTTGCTATATCACCATCACATTACCTACCACAGCACACAGACGTCTGTACATGTTGGAGCAGGGAGTAGTCGGAGGTTGCTATATCACCATCACATTACCTACCACAGCACACAGACGTCTGTACATGTTGGAGCAGGGAGTAGTCGGAGGTTGCTTTATCACCATCACATTACCTACCACAGCACACAGACGTCTGTACATTGTGGAGCAGGGAGTAGTCGGAGGTTGCTTTATCACCATCACATTACCTACCACAGCACAGCACACGGTTCAGCTGCTGCGCTGCGCTTCTATATCCGCTTGTGGAAGCACGACAGCATTGTCTGCGAGATGGGCTTGCTTTAATGTATCTATTTAAAAATTTGTTTAATCCATTTTATTTTATTTCTTTTCATTATGGTTTATTTGTTCCATTTCTTTTTCATTTATTCATCTATTCATTTACCTATTTATTTCTGTTTATTCATTTTTTCTTTCAGTTCTTTCTCATTTATTTGTCTATTTACTTTTGTTTTTGGTCTGTTACTTTCAGTTTTATAACGTTCTGCCCTACAGATCCAGCCTCAAAGGAATAACTTTTTCATCGGTGTTGAAATGGTTTACGGGCTTTTTCCCACTTGTCGTCTGCTGGCTGATTGTCAAAGCGAGACGTAACAGTCACGTGACTATCACAAACGTCGTTTCATTGGATGATGACGCGAAATGCCCGAAATGCCTTTCGCCAGAGCAGGTTAAACGAGTTCGCACGCCACAAATAACTTCAAAAGCCGGTTTTTGTTGTGCGTGTGTGTTTTGTGTGAGAGACAGGAAACGCATCAAACGCCATGTTGCACGCGTATTTGGTCTGGAAATACTGTTTGGCAGCTGCTGTGCGACATTGTCCCTTTTCTGCTCCTTCCCTGTGTCGGCCTGACGAAGCTGATGTGTGTCGACTTACCTCCCTTTGTGCCGGTGTCGTATATAATACTGTCGCTCATAAAATCGTGTCGCAGCGACAGTATTTCCGGGAAATACTGCATTTTATGGACAGCTACAATATTCTATGGGACATTTTTCGTGAAAAGTTGTCGCGGCGACATTTTTTTCCAGCAATTATTGTCGCTGCAACAATATTTCACGTGAAATGCTATCGCTGCGATACAATTCCACGGCGACAGTATTATATATGACACCGGCCATCATGGCAGCGTGGTCAGCGTCGGAGGGTTTGCCGGCCGGGAGGTACTTTGAGGTTCAAACCCCCTCAGTCCCGTCCTTCCACTGAGGACACCGAAAGCACACACACTACAGTTTCATCTGCTTCGTTTTGTGACAAACACACACACTACAGTTACATCTGCTTCGTTTTGTGACAAACACACACATACAGTTACATCTGCTTCGTTTTGTGACAAACACACACACTACAGTTACATCTGCTTCGTTTTGTGACAAACACACACACTACAGTTACATCTGCTTCGTTTTGTGACAACACACACACACTACAGTTACATCTGCTTCGTTTTGTGACAAACACACACACTACAGTTACATCTGCTTCGTTTTGTGACAAACACACACACTACAGTTACATCTGCTTCGTTTTGTGACAAACACACACACTACAGTTACATCTGCTTCGTTTTGTGACAAACACACACACTACAGTTACATCTGCTTCGTTTTGTGACAAACACACACACTACAGTTACATCTGCTTCGTTTTGTGACAAACACTGCAGGTGGCTGTATCTGTCGGGCCTGGTCGCAGGCGGAGCGGATAAGCTATGAAAAGGAAACACAGAGAGCCACTTGTCTCTTGATCTGAGTCTAGAGTGGAACTTTACAGCATGGTCTTTATCTTCATCTTCACTGATTGTCATGAAACGATAAAATGCCTCGACCCTTCATGGCCCTGGCTTCAAAAAAAGTAAATAAATAAACATATTTCTTTCAATTCCTGTCGTTCTTCATTCCCTCACTTTCTATATCCCAGGCGCATCTACGATCAGTTCTTGTCAAAACTCGTCCGTTGAATTCATGGGAACTTTGGTTGGATGAACGTGACGGCGCCCCCTGAACTCATGGGGGCTTTCATTGGATGAACGTGACGGCGCCCCCTGAACTCATGGAAGCTTTCATTGGATGAACGTGACGGCGCCCCCTGAACTCATGGGAGCTTTCATTGGATGAACGTGACGGCGCCCCCTGAACTCATGGGAGCTTTCATTGGATGAACGTGACGGCGCCCCCTGAACTCATGGGAGCTTTCATTGGATGAACGTGACGGCGCCCCCTGAACTCATGGGAACTTTGGTTGGATGAACGTGACGGCGCCCCCTGAATCCATACAGTAATTAACACTGCTGACGCCACTAAGCCGCGCTTGTCGTCGGGGGAGGGGAAGGGGGGGGGGGGGGGGGCAGGGGATGGGAGGGGAAGGGTGACGCGACTGAGTTGCACTTGGCGTCGGGAGGTGGGGGGGGGAGAGGGAGGGAGGGGTACTATGTGCATGTTGGAACGGAACAATCTGCACAATAAAAAAAAAAAAAAGAAGAAAAACCGAAAGGACTTAGCAGCAGCGGCGCGGTGTCTCCTCCAGTGGGTTGCCTGCTACCGACCGGATCTTGACTGTGGACTGCGATGCCAGAAATAACCAGGATCAACTTGGATGCAGCTGTCTTCGGGGACAGCCGGAATTAGTGGCGTTGGATTGATGCCATGGGGGGATAGAGAAAGAAGAAGAGGGAGGGGGGGGGGGGAAGGGAGGGATTAAAGGTGGTGGACGGGTGGGGATGGGGGTGCGGAAGGTAAGACAAGGGAAAAAAAAGTTAAACAAAATGTCTGCTGTGTTGCGTGTACTCACCTGCCGCGTGGGCTTTTTCTCCCGTGTGTGTGGGGTGGGGGGGTGGGGGTGGGGGGGGGGGTGGGGGGGGGGGGGTTAGGGGTGGAGGAAGGTGTGTGTGTGTTGTGTGTGTGTGTGTGTGTGTGTGTGTGTGATGTATGTGTGTGTGTGTGATGTTGTGTGTGTGTGTGTGTGTGTGTGTGTGTGTGTGTGTGTGTGTGTGCGTGCGGTGCGTGCGTGTGTGCGTATGTGGAGAGAGAGAAAAGAAAGCGAGAGAGAGGAGAAAGAAGAGAGCAAGAGAGATAGAGAGACAGACAGACAGACAGACATATTGAGACACAAACAGATAGACAGACGGACGGCCGAACAAAAGGTAAAAGAGAGTTTTCGGCTACTTTGCGGTGCAATAGAATTATTGATGGAATGTTCGGAGGGAATGGGAGGGCATTTACGCTCTATGTTCGGAGGGAAGGGGAGGGCATTTACGCTCTATGTTCGGAGGGAAGGGAGGGCATTTACGCTCTTTGTGAAAGTGATACTGTTGGAGTCCATGTCTTTAGCAAATATCTGGGGACGATACTGCCCTTTGATTATCGGAAAAGTCATTAACTCTGGGGAGAGAGAGAGTGAGTGAGTGAAGGAGAAGAAGAGAGAGAGAGAGAGAGAGAGGAGAGGAGAGAGGAGAGAGAGGAGAGAGGGAGAGAGAGATGAGAGAGAGAGAGAGAGAGAGATACACAGACTTACGACAGACACTGAGAAAAACAGGAGACAGACACAAACAAACACACACACACACACACACACACACACACACACACACACAACACACACACCACACACACACACATACACACACACGGGAAAAGCATGCAGCTGACTTATACAGACCAAGGAAGCAATCAACAATGTACGATTCTTCATGATATACATAGAAAGATAACAGTTACGAAGCCTGATAAACATTCATTGCTTTTTTTTTTTTTCTGTAGTTTCCAGCCTTGTCGACATAACCGAAGTCTGTCTAACATTGCATGGAACCCTGTGGTATTTCGGTGGAATAAATTGGACTCTATTCCACGCTTCTGGGAGCTCAGAGAAAGCAACAAGAGTCGATGAGACGAGATTATTTAGTAAGAGGAGCCCCCCCCCCCCCCAAAAAAAAAAAAAAAAAAAAAAAAGAAGTTATGACATCTTACTGTTGAAATACCATCCTAATGGTTGCTGACTGGTTAGGTAGCGCCTTCGACGAGACGGTCGAGCAATCCAAGCCATGTTATTGGTAGCCTGGCCGACCGCGCGGGCCATGGCAGGACCGTCAGCAAGTGACAACCACGCCATCTGAATCCCGACACTTCCTTCCACCAATCACAAAGCAGCTAACAAAATCATGCCGTTCGTTACATTACAGTTAAAAAGTCGTGAGCACTGAGGGGAAAATAAAGATGGACTTATATAGTCTAGTTACAAAATCATTTTCGTTTTAACGTCTGTTCATCGTTGAAAGAAACAAGGTCACTGTGGTCTTTCAGAGCAAGATGTCTAAAAAGGAATTTTCAAAAATCATTATTCAGCCATTTATTTTTACCCTCTGGCCCCAAAGATAGAAACGGCCTGTAATTGGTAGGAAGAAGTGTCAGTATTCTTATCCTAGAAAGCGGTTAAAACGGGATTATAGCAGGGTACCCTTTAAAAATAAGAACAGTGTCATATTAAATATATTTTTCTTCTTCCTCCTCCTCCTCCACCTCCTCCCCCTCCTCCCTCCTCCTTTCCTCCCCCTCCTCCATCTTTTTCTTTTCTTCTTCTTCTTCTTCTTCTTCTTCTTCTTCTTCTTCTCCTTCTCCTTCTTCTCCTGCTCCTCCTTCTTCTTCTTCTTCTTCTTCTTCTTCTTCTTCTTCTTCTTCTTCTTCATCTTCTTCTTCTTCTCTTCTTCTTCCTGTTGCTATTACTATTTAATCATTATTACTATTATTATTGGTATCATTATTATTACTGTTAGTATCAATATTATCATTATTGTTGTTGTTATTATTATTGAATATCTGGGAACAGTTTTCCACAGACACAATGTCAGAGTGCGTGTGCCTATTTTGTATGCCCTTACCAACACTTTTGCAAAGAAAGTTAATACAGCAGTATTTTATCCTGCGAGTTTGCCCCATAGCCCCCCCCCCTCCCCCACCCCCACCCCACCCGCCACCATGTAAAAAAGAAAAGAGAAAAATGACTGGAAAACACCCAGCTGGGAATGCATGGTGCAGCGTGTTGCGCTGGACGTAAAGGCTGAAGAGCGTGAGGGGAGACAACCTGTGTTTGTTGATGTCCTTCAATGGTTCTCAGGGACAGAGCATCCCTGAGCTGTGACCAGAGGAGAGGTGGTCAGTGTGTGTGTGTGTGTGTGTGTGTGTGTGTGTGTGTGTGTTGTGTGTGTGTGTGTGTGTGTGTGTGTCCTGAGCTGTGGCCGTCAGCAGAGGAGAGGTGGTCAGTGTGTGTGTGTGTGTGTGTGTGTGTGTGTGTGTGTGTGTGTGTGTGTGTGTGTGTGTGTGTCCTGAGCTGTGGCCGTCAGCAATGGACATTTGTTCGTGTGTGTGTGTTGTGTGTGTGTGTGTGTGTGTGTGTGTGTGTGTGTGTCTGAGCTGTGGCCGTCAGCCAGAGGAGAGGTGGTCAGTGTGTGTGTGTGTGTGTGTGTGTGTGTGTGTGTGTGTGTGTGTGTGTGTGTGTGTGTGTCCTGAGCTGTGGCCGTCAGCCAATGGACATTTGTTCAGTGTGTGTGTGTGTGTGTGTGTGTGTGTGTGTGTGTGTGTGTGTGTGTGTCCTGAGCTGTGGCCGTCAGCCAATGGACATTTGTTCAGTGTGTGTGTGTGTGTGTGTGT
>JAFLJL010015242.1:15000-20000 GCA_018398815.1 Conus ventricosus | reverse complement strand
GGTCGGAAGTGCACAGATTGACAGAAACGATTACTACATTATCAGACAAATGCGACTACCTGGATAGTCAAAACAGACGGAACAATCTTCGTTTTTGGGGCTTTCCTTTCGATGGAAGTGGCCCTTCATTTCAAGACTATAAAACGGAAGGTTCGTCAAGCTGTGCGAGTCGGAATGGGCATAGAAGAAGACTTGGCTCTGGATAGAATATTCAAGTCTGGCAGAGCTATTGTTGTGACGTTCCAGTGCTACAGCCAAAAGAGGTCAGTGCTTCAAAAATGCACCAAAACTGAGAAATTCAGACGGTTTCAGAATATCTTTGTTCGGGAAGATTTCTCTGAAAATACTCAACAGAAGAGGAAAGAACTTCTCCCTGTGCAACGCCAGCTAAGACATGAAGGGCAAAGATCCAGTTTACGCTATGACAAGCTGATCACGGATGAGGCGGTCTACACTTATGACCTCCGCAACAAAAGAATTCTCAGATGTGATCAGCCCCTACACTCCAGAAGAAGGAACACGTCGTTATTTATCATGATGCAAAGCGCTCAAGAGGGGGTGAGAGGGGAAATTTCAGTGATAATTCGCGCCCACAGAATCGTGTGGATGGTCATGAAATGCCCACATACTGCTTATCGACAACTGACTTTCCAGCTCTAAATGCAGAAGAAAGAAATGCTCCAGTCCCCAAATCAACCAAACCGCCCACCCGTTCCACCTGTTCCTCCCACTGGAACAGACCGTGCAAGCTCCGGTCAACAGAACGGGTTTTCACGCATGGAGGCAGCCAATCCTAAAGATCTGCCCCAGCACACAGACACCACTGGAGACACAGACACTGTACCACGCAACCAGTTCAAAATACCAGTGGTGACTCGGTACTGAAAGAAAACATTGTGTATAATTTACGGGCACGAGCTATACCATCCACCAGTGACCGGCATGCCCAGGCAACAAACAGCGTGCATGGAAGCAAGAGCCTTTAACTCCGTCGGCTGAACGACCGAGATATTCCGGAAGAGGTCGTGGCCGTGGAACATCCGGAGCTCAGCAGCGGATAGACTCCATGCTGCAGACCCAACGAGCGGTACCACAGACCCATGCAGATGTGGTGTGTCCAGGCTCACCCACGCCAAACCCTCCTGATTGTGAAGCGGACGCCGCGGGGGAGGATAGTGGTGAAGAACCCTTCACTGATGCTGACACCTAGGATGAAGGCCGGCCCCAGCGACTGTCTTTCCTGCTATTCAACATAGCGGGACTTGCAAACAAACTCAGAGACTGGGACTTGGTGAACTACTTAAATAATTTTGATTTTGTTACACTAACAGAAACATTCATGGACAAAACTTTTGATATGTCTGATGTTTTTCCAAATTTGGTTAAATTCGTTTCTCCCGCTTGAAATTTATCTCATCACGGCCGTTTGTCAGGTGGCGTAGTTTATAATGATAAAAAAGAACTTGACAAAATATATTAAAGTAATACAATGTGAATGTGATAATTTAGTTGCAGTCAGAATATGCGGTAAACTTTTGGACAGTGCATCTGACATACTGTACGTATCTGTGTATGTCCCACCTATGGTGCCCGTTTTATGGCACGGCGGAATCCAGTTGTCATACACTGGAAGTTGAAAGGATTATAGGTGATCTATTGGCAGCGGATACTAATCTGCACTTGCTTTGTAATGGCGACTTTAATGGACGAACAGGTATGTACAAATCATCAACAGTCCATTTACTCAGAATTTTTGCTCTGATGTTTTTGATAGGTCTACTACATTCATAGACAACAGAATATCATGTGACGTAGCGACAAATGATTTTGGCAAGAAGTTACTTGATATGTGCGCCTGTTATAACTTGAAAATATTAAATGGGTGTCCAGAGCTCGAGGGTTCTGGTAATTTCACATATTTATCTGAACAGGGTCATAGCGTTATTGATTATTTCCTTACGAGCTTCGATCTTTGCAGCAGTTTTGAACGGATGGTCATAGGAGAAAGATTGAGTCAGACCACATGCCTGTTGAATTGTATTGTAAGATAGGTAATTCCCTTGTTCAACCCACTGTCAACAACGCTGTCCAGCTGGAGAAGATTATTTGGTCAGAAGACCAAGCCCACATGTTCACTGAACACTTAAGATCAGAACATTTTCAGACCCAACTTGAGTTGGCAACTTCTCTGATTAATATGGATCTAGATGAGTCGGTGAATATTTTTACTTCATCATTAAAGGTGGCAGCTGAACCAATGAAAAGGAAAGTGTTAGTGGGTAAACAAAGTGCTCGTAAAGCCAGATGGTTTGATAAGGAGTGCTTTTCAAAGAAAAGGGAAGTAATAAGACATCTTCGAAGGGCTAGAAAAACTAAAGATAAAGTTGACTACGTTAAATACATCGGAGTAAGGAAAGAATACAGGACTATGCTCGACATGAAAGAGCGTGCACAGAGAAACTTTGATTTGAAAAATCTTTTAAGCTCAGCGGAAAACTCCAGTCAGTTTTGGAATGAAATTAACAAGAATAAAAGAAAAAGTGTTGTTCTAAATGACATAACAGAAAACGAGTGGGTACAGCACTTTGAATCAGTTTTCAACGAAGGTTTTGTTAACGGAGAAGATTGCCTATATGATGAATCAGACGAAACGTTACTTTTACCATGTATTGGATGGAGAGATAAGTGAAAAGAAATCAGTAAAAGCGATTAAACACATGAAAATAAGAAGGCAGCGGGTTTAGATGGTCTTTTGCCTGAAATGTTGAAGAATGCAGAGCAAATAGTTCTACCTTACTTGAAGAAGTATTTCAAACGTTATATTCACTAGGAGCTTTTTCCCCTCAAAATGGGGGGAGGCAGCAATAATTCCACTGTATAAGAAGGGTGATGCCAACATTCCTGATAATTTCAAAGGCATATCTCTTTGAGTGTTCTTAGTAAGGTTTTTTCACATATTTTTCAATGGCAGGTTAACTTTATGGGCAGAGCAGAAAGGTATCATTTGTGAAGCACAAGCAGGCTTTAGAAAAGGCCGTTCAACGATAGATCATATATTCACTTTAAAACGCAGTAATTGAAAAAAATTTTGCAGAAGAGTACGAAACTATACGTGGCCTTCATCGATTTCAAAAAAGCATATGATACTGTGAACCGTAAAGGTTTTGTGGGCGGTGCTGCTACGAGCAGGCGTGCGAGGTAGGATGCTAAAAATAATTCAGGCAATGTACACCAATGTGAAAGCGTGTGTTTTATGTCATAATAATACACGTTACTCAAGTTTCTTTGAATGTTTACAAGGTTTAAAGCAAGGATGTGTTATTAGTCCATTATTATTTTCTTTGTTAATAAATGAACTTGCAAATGACATTAATTTTAAATGGTAAACATGGTGCTACCCTCACATCAGACGAAGCTGGAGCTATTCCTTTTGCTGTTTGCTGATGATCTCACTCTTTTGGCTTCTACTGCGATTGGGCTACAGCATCAGCTGAATATTCTCCAAAGAGAAACAGAAAGACTGCGGTTAACAGTAAATTTAGACAAGTCAAAAATTATTGTTTTCAGGAAGGGGGGTTTTCTCAGCTCAAGGGAGAGATGGTTTCTGAATGGCACCCGCTAGAAGTGGTTAATTCGTACAAATACTTAGGTCTTACTTTTTCTACTAGACATAGTTTTACACTTGCCATGGAAGAACTAAAACTTAGAGGGAAGAAATGTACAAACACATCCTGTGCACACTAAAAAGAATTGGGTGTAATTCACCGGATATTTTCTTCAAACTTTTTGATGCACAGGTTGTCCCGTTGCTTCTTTATGGCTCTGAGATATGGGGGTACAAAGTTACCCTCAGCTGGAGCAAGTCCATCTGTACGCATGCAAAAGATTTTACATGTAAGAACAAATCAGCAAACGACGTAGTATATGGAGAACTTGGACGTTTTCCATTATGGATATCAACTGTTACCCGGTGTATCAAGTACTGGTTTAGATTGTTTAAAACAACCGGATACCAGATTTCAAAGAAAGCGTACAACATGTCACTATCTTTTGCATGAGAAAGGCCATGTAACATGGGCCACACATGTCAAGAATATCCTGTGTGAAAATGGATTTCAAGAAGTATGGATTTTTGGTTGTGGAAATGAAATAGGTTTCATAAAAGAATTAAAATTCAGATTATTTAGTAATTTCTGCCCTCAATGGCGAAACCATTTGGATATCAGTCCACGGTTGTCCATGTATGGTAAATTGAAACACATGTTTTCTCGAGAAAAATATATCAGTATTCTGTATGTAGAAAATTACAGGAATGTTCTGGCACAATTTAGAATGGGTGTGTCCAATTAAATGTACACAGATTTCGCTTTTCACCCACAGCTGAAACACGACATGCCCTGTATGTTTAAATCTACAAGAAGACGAAATTCATTTTATGTTCAAGTGCCCATTGTACAATCAGATCAGAAAGTTGCATAAATTTGACGTGACTGCGGGTGAGAATGTGGAATGTAAATTGATTGGTGTATTTACTACTGAACTGCCGATCAAATAGTCAATTTGGCAAAATTCCTAGTCTCTGCCTTCAAAATTAGACAAGCCTTCATCGACAATACAAACATGTGAATCAGAAATATCCTGATTACATAAATCATGTACAGCCCCTATAATAAAATGTCTGTCCAGTCAGAGTTATGTTTCTCTGTGATTAGAGTTTTCCCTGTTTGTATGTTCTTTAGAAGTGAGGTATGATTTTGTGTTCCCCCCATGAAAGGGGCTGTTGGCCTATAATCATTAAATTTCAGAGTTCAGAGTTCAGAGTTTCTCTCTCTCTCTCTCTCTCTCTTCTCTCTCTCTCTCTCTCTCTTTTTCTCTCTCTCTCTCTCTCTTCTCTCTCTCTCTGTGAACAATTGTTTTGATAATATGTGCTTAAGACCCTATATTGGAGTTTACCCAAAGCTAATCAATTGGTAAATCCTCTGTGCAGCTAAACTAATCTA
>JAFLJL010015241.1:17500-20470 GCA_018398815.1 Conus ventricosus | reverse complement strand
CACACAGATAACGATACATGCACACACTTACATGCACTCACGCACTCACTCATGCAAGCACTCACACATGCACGAGCGCGCTCGCGCGCGCGCGTGCATGCACGCACGCACACACACACACACACACACACACACACACACACACACACACACACACACACACACACACACACACACACCACACACGCACACTCCCGTGCGCGCGTGTTTTGTTCCAGTGTATGGAGAGAGAGAGAGAGAGAGAGAGAGAGAGAGAGAGGAGAGAGAGAGAGGAGTGTCTTTAACTTTTTCTGTGATTTATAATACATAATTTGAACACAACCCAGAATACTTAGATGTTTCAGTGTCAATATGTGCTGCAGACTACAATGACCATTGAAATATTGATCAAAATGACAAGAAATAGTAGTAGTAGTAGTAGTAGTGATCGTAGTAGTAGTGGTCACAATAGTAATAATAGGTAGAAAGTAGTGACAATGAATGAATATTAATAATAGTAATAATAATAGTAATTATCGTAATAATGATAACTACAACAATGATGATAAAATAACGATGATGATGATGATAATAACAATGATATCACTACTAGTACCACTACTACCGCTACTGCTACTGCTACTACTACTACTACTACTACTACTACTACTCATGGTAATGATAAAAACAGTTTACTACTACTACTACTGCTGCCGCTGCTATTACTACTGCTACTATTACTACTGCTACTACCATTACTACTACTACTACTACTACTACTACATGCTACTACTATTACTGATAGTAATGGTGATAACAGTCTACTACTACTACAGCAACTGCTGCCGCTGCTGCTACTACTACTGCAACTACTACTAGTGCTACTGCTGCTACTACTACAACTACTGCTACTACTACTACTACTGTTCTACTGATAATGATTTTGATAATTATAATGATAATAATAGTTATAATAATGATGATGATGATGATAATAATGATTATATTCATAAATGTAATTGAAGATAATAACGATGAAGGACATTTACTGTTCTATACATAGCGCCGTATACAGAAGCTGCTTTGGGGATTGTTCTTTACAATCACAGGGAATGACAACAGAAGAAAAAAAGGAGGCTTTAGGCATGAAGACATGAAGGAGAGAAAAAAAACAGCCTTTAAACAACCACGTGCAGATGTGTAAACTGACATGAACTCAGATAATGTAAAATGTGTAAACTGACATGAACTCAGATAATGTAAGATGTGTAAACTTATTTGAACTCAGATAATGTAAGATGTGTAAACTGATTTGAACTCAGATAATGTAAGATGTGTAAACTGACATGAACTCAGATAATGTAAGATGTGTAAACTGATTTGAACTCAGATAATGTAAGATGTGTAAACTGACATGAACTCAGATAATGCAAGATGTGTAAACTGACATGAACTCAGATAATGTAAGATGTGTAAACTGACATGAACACAGATAATGTAAGATGTGTATACTGACATGAACACGGATAATGTAAGATGTGTATAACTGACATGAACACGGATAATGTAAGATGTGTAAACTGACATGAACACAGATAATGTAAGATGTGTAATACTGACGATATATTATAATGAACACAGATAATGTAAGATGTGTAAACTGACATGAACACGGATAATGTAAGATGTGTAAACTGACATGAACACGGATAATGTAAGATGTGTATACTGACATGAACACAGATAATGTAAGATGTGTAAACTGACATGAACTCAGATAATGTAAGATGTATAAACTGACATGAACACGGATAATGTTTAGACGGGCAGCGAAACGCCATAAAATTCACAACGCTGATGCAAATTTGTCTCCACTTTTGCCAGATCAGCATTGTTTTGACGGCTCTTTTTTGCTCTCCTCCACAAAGTAAAACGTGAATCTCATTAAATTTTCAGTGAACAGTTCTTGTCCTTTAGACACACTGGCTAGCTGACGATGGGATCGAGGGCTTTATCAGACATGCACAGAAAACACTGTGCACGTGACACAAGTAGGATTGTAGCGAACAGAATAATGGAAGTTAAAGATGAGCTATGATCAACTTTTCGTCATTTTTTTTTTGTATATATAAAGCAAAAAGATGCAATTTACCATATGTTGGACAGGAAATTAAAGTACAAATCATAAATGTTCGGGCTGATTTTTAGGTTTTAGAAATGGGACGTCTATGTCAGAAAATGATGCGTGTAATCTAGGCCTGTGGTTTTAGTGTAGAAGCCAAGGCTGTCTGCGAGGAACGTTTTCAGTCATAGGCATTCCAAGTATGAGTAAAGTTGCGAAACGGGCACTTCTCTTGTTGGACTCCAATCCCCACCCCACCTCCATCCTCTGCTTGCGTCCCCCCCCCCTCCCTCTTCCATATGTGCATACATATTTCTTCCACCCTTTTCACACACACACACACACACACACCACACACACACACACACACACACACACAAACAAACATACACGCACGCACGCACGCACGCACGCACACACGCCACACACACACACACACACACACACACACACACACACACACACACACCACGCACGCACGCACGCACGCAGGCACACACACACACACACACACACACACACACACACACACACACACACACACACACACACACGCACGCACGCAGGCACACACACACCACACACAACACACACACACACACAACACACAACACACACACACACACACACACACACACACACGCACGCACACGCACGCAGGCACGCTCGCAGGCACGCACGCTTACACACACACACACACACACACACACACACACACACACACACACACACACACACACACACTTACAGAGAGAGAGAGAGAGAGAGAGAGAGAGAGAGAGAGAGAGAGAGAGAGGATGAGACAGACAGACAGACAGACAGACAGACAGACAGACAGAGAAGGAAGCAGAAACTTGTTCTTTTTGAAT
>JAFLJL010015241.1:5000-12500 GCA_018398815.1 Conus ventricosus | reverse complement strand
GTCTCGCTCTCTGTGTCTCCCCCCCCCCCCCATCTCTCTCTCTCTCTCTCTCTCTCTCTCTCTCTCTCTCTCTCTCTCTCTCTCTCTCTCTCTCTCTTTGTGTCTCTCTGCACACAAAACCACAGTGTTCACAAAGCCAAAGCCCTGTCCCCCTCCCCCCCCCCCTCCCCTCTACACAGGGTGTGACAACCGGGTGGATTGAAAAAAAAAGCCTGAAAACTAAAGTGTGGCCCTACTAAATGGTCGGAGGTGAACATAGGTGATGATGGTAGTTATTTGCGGCTTCCATTATTGGAAACGTTGGCTAAGCAGACTGTAAAGACCCATTGTGTGTGTAACGATACCGCTGATCTGAGCGCATATGGATGAACCTTGGATGTATGTCTTCATGACCCCTGCCCGTCTCTTTTCATCAGTTATGATCGTCTGCTTCCATCAGTCATCACCATCTGTTTTTAATGAGTCGTCATCACTATTTGTCTTCATGCGGTAAAATTGTGTGCTTTTAATGAGATAAAATTATCGGTTTTCACCAGTTTTTACTGTTTAAAAAAAAAAAAAAAAAAGGTTTCACAAGTCGACATTCTCTGAATTAATGAGTTAAATGATCTGTTTTCATGAGTCGTACAGTATGCATTATCTAATTTAATCACTCATGATTGCCTTTCTCGCATGTCGTCATCATCTGATTTTATGATCCATGTTCATTTCAAATTACCCTTTTATGGAGTCGTGGTTACCTTTTTCATGAAGCATAATTACCGTTTTCAGGAATCATGATGACTGATTTAAAAGGTGATCACGTTTGACGCCATATGGGACCCCAAAAGCAAGAATACAAATAATCATGAAGCCAGAGCAACGACAATGACTATTTTCACGGGAGGATAGTAATTGGCGGTGCTTTGTGGAGAAAAGGAATGGTTCTTTGACGAAGATGGTGGTCATAGGCAGCTGAAGACAGAATACTGACATCCACACTTCTTGTTTTGACTGAAGAAAATAGACTGCGTGATCTCCCTTAGCAGGCAACAAGCGCGCACAGCTCAGAAGCACGCGCGGGACCCGTAACTCGCGCGTTTAACATCAGAAAATGCGCGTCTTTCATCTTAGAAGGGCGCCTCTGGCATGCTCATAAACGCACACTTTTGACGATTTCCCGTCGATTCTATTATTTGATAAACATTAAAAGGATCTCATGACGCGCGCGCGTGTGTGTGTCGTGTGTGTGTGTGTGTGTGTGTGTGTGTGTGTGTGTGTGTGTGTGTGTGTTTTGGATTTTGGATTTGGATTGATTTAATTTAGAGTCTGTTCACAACGATGGTGATATTAGACTTTAAAAAAAAAAATAATAAAAAATAAAAATAAAAAAAAAAACCCACTGTGGGGTGTGGGGTGCGTGCGTGCGTGCGTGCGTTTCGTGCGTGTGTTGTCTACATAATTGAGTACTTATTTCTGAAATAAGACGAGCCAGAGAGAGAGAGAGAAAGGAGAGAGAGAGAGAGAGAGAGAGAGAGAGAGAGAGAGAGAGAGAGAGAGAGAGAGACAGAGAGGGGGAAACAGACAGACATAGAGAGAGAGAGAGAGAGAGAGAGAGAGAGAGAGAGAGAGAGAGAGAGAGAGAGAGAGAGAGAGCGAGACAGACAGACAGACAGACAGAGAAAACACTGAACATTTTTATATCATTAGCTATACAGCTTTGAGGACATGGAGAGGGGGAGGGAAGGGGGGGGAGCAAAGTAAGAGGCAAATAAGAACAACACAAAATGTAAAAGCAAACATAAAAGAATTCGTACAACGTTTGTATTCCACGCACCACAAGACGGAATACCGACCATCCAGTATCATGTATTTTCGAAGAGTTCGCAATGCATTGACAAAAAAAAAAAAAAAACAAATGTCATACCGACTCCTCCAAAATTGGTGGTATTATTTGAATGCCATCAGTTTGGGTTATTTCCCCATGTTGGAATATCAGTTTGGGTTATTTGCCCATGTTGGAATGTTTTATGCCTCTGCAGTATGCCTTGCAACACGTTTCACCGAGTCATCGTTGCAGTTCAGTGTCAACACTCTCTGTCCTCATTGTTGGCAATATTTTTTGTTTAACAAATTATGCATTTCTCACGAATAGTATTGTATAATTTACAATGAAAAAGAAAATGTGTCTCATCTTCCAGAGAGAGAGAGAGGGGGGGGGGGGAGGGAGAGGAGAGAGAGAGGAGAGAGAGAGAGAGAGAGAGAGAGAGAGAGAGAGAGAGAAATATGTAACATTCTTCGTCCGGACGAGAGAGAGAGAGAGAGAGAGAGAGAGAGAGAGAGAGAGAGAGAGAGAGAGAGAGAGAGACAGACAGACAGACAGACAGACAGACAGACAGACAGACAGACAGATGGGCTGACAGGTAGAAACCCGGACAGACGGACAGAGACAGACAGAAACATGCATCAAAGGACAGGAACATCAGAAAAAGACCAAGACCAGACTGGGCTAAACCATCAAAAGAGCCCTGATGAACAAGACTGAGGCTTCCCCTTCCCCTTCTCCCCCCTCTCCTCTCCCATCCTTCTCCCCCCCCCCCCCCCCCCCCCACCCAACCACCCCATCCTCCGTCTACCACTACCCCCCCCCTCCTCCCCAGTCCCCAAGCCAATAATTTGCAGTTCCTACCTGTCCAGTTCGATGCCTGATTGACAGAAAATTGGCGGCAGGCTTCACCTCCCAGTCTTCGCTTCTTTCTGCGCCGAATCAGTGGGACCAGGTGATTCCCGGATCTCTAATGCCGGAGTGCAATCAGCCCCAAGGGAAAAAGGCAGGGGGCAGATCCTCGGCTGTCTCCAGCTCTCCAATCAATGTTCACCCCCCCCCCCCCCTCCCCTCCCTCACCCTCCATACCCCCCACCCCCCACCCCCCATTTCTTTCTGTCTGCGTATCTTCTTTCCATTTTTTTTTTTTGTGCTTTCATTCCTGTCTGTCTGTCTGTTTTTTTATTCAGTTTTACGTTCTGA
This sequence comes from Conus ventricosus, assembly GCA_018398815.1. Taxonomy (NCBI): domain Eukaryota; kingdom Metazoa; phylum Mollusca; class Gastropoda; order Neogastropoda; family Conidae; genus Conus; species Conus ventricosus. The sequence continues at coordinate 9,493 of JAFLJL010015241.1, read as the reverse complement.
TTTTTCTTTTATTCTTTCTTTCTCCTTTTCTTCTTTGTTCTTCCTTCCTTCTGTCCCTCTTTTTCATTTTAACCCTTCTAGATTTTTCCCATCCTTTTTCTTCTTTTTCATTTTTCTTCTTCTTTCTTTCTTTCTTTTCTTTTCTTTTCTTTCTTTCTTTCTTTTTGCTCTTTTTCTTTCTTTTGTCTTTCTTTCTTTCTTTTCTTCTTTCTTTTGCTTTTCTTTCTCTATCTTTCTTTCTTATTCTTTCCTGCTTTTTCATATTCTTTCTTTTTTCTTTTCCTGTCTGTTTATTTTAACCCGTTTTAAACTACGCCTTTTTTCTTTGTTTGTTTCTCTTTCTTTGTTCGTCCCATTCTCCCCTTCCTTCTTTGTTTCTTTCGTATTTTCTTTCTAGCTTTCTTTTTTTTTTTTGTCGCTTTTTTTATGTTGATGCTTTTGAATGTGTTCTTCTTTCCGTCTTTCTGTCTGTTCGTCTGTCTTTCTTTTTTTCTTTTCTTTCCCTGTTTCCTTCATTATTTCATGTCTTCGCTTTCTTTCATTTTCACTTTTCTCGACACAACAATGTGGAATTTATTTTTCATTATCCAATGCTTTTCTTTCTGTCCTGTGTTTTTTTTTCTTCCTTTTTTTTTCTTCTTTCCTTTTTATTTTCATTCCTTCTATTTTCTTTCTTATTTTGATTTGCCGTGGATACATGTGGGAGGGTGACGGGAAAGGGGGGAAGGGGAGAGGTGGGGGCAGGGAGGGGGTGGCATGGGGGGGGGGGGGGGGGGGATGAAAACCATTCCGCGATCTGTCTTATGATGCGCTGACTTGAAGAAGTCATGCAACGCCACTGGTTGTCATGAAGTAACACACCACACCACACACACCACACAACACACACACACACACGACACACACACACGCACACACGCACGCACTGCACGCACGCACCGCACGCACGCACGCACGACACACACCACACACCACACACACACACACACACACACACACACAACGCACGCACGCACGCATGCACGCACGCGCACGTTTCGAGATAGACGGACAGAAAGACAGATAGATATCTACCAACACACACACACACCAACACACAAACAACGCGTAGCGCACACCATACACACAGGAGCGTATGGTTTTACCAACACCCACAAGAATTTTCACATGCAGAGAAGAGAGAGAGAGAGAGAGAGAGAGAAGAGAGAGAGAGAGAGAGCTCAGGACGAGAGAGAGGGGAGGTAAAACAGTGATGGTGATAGCAGTGTAGTATTTTGTTTATACGACATTGTGAAACGGCTCCGTCATTGTTCAGTTTGCAGCTTTTAGTTCCACGTCAGCCTATCTCCCGCTTTTAGCACCGACATACACCGACAGTTTATCACGTGGACTGACTCTTGCGCCCGAATCTCTGGGGAGAATACAGCTTTCAAAGATCAGGCAATGAACCAGGGTTATTGACCCGCCTGCTGAAAAGGACAACGCGCTTCGACGTTGAGGTCTTGTGCAAACACGACAAAGAAAGGCGACCGTCTAAAAAGCGACAGAAACACACACGCGCGCGCGCGCGCCGCACACACACACACACACACACACACACACACACACACACCACACACACACACACACACACACACACACACACATGATGTCATTGTAGCTTGAGATGTGGGAGGAATGCAGATAAGAGAGAGAGAGAGAGAGAGAGAGAGAGAGAGAGAGACGGACAGACAGACAGACAGACAGATTGAAACAGACAGACAGACAGATTGAGAGAGACAGACAGACAGACAAGTGTTACCGGTAGTATATCTTTCTTTGTTGGAATGGTAGGTGTTTAAAATGGAAAGGTACGAAAGCTAAGTCGTCGCTTTTAAGTTTGTTTGTTTTTTTGGTTTTTTTTTTATCTTCTCTCTCTCTCTCTCTCTCTCTCCTCTCTCTCTCTCTCTCTCTTGCTCTCTTCTGTGTGTGTGTGTGTGTGTGTGTGTGTGTGTGTGTGTGTGTGTGTGATTTGATCTGCCCGCTGTGTAAAAACATAAAGCAGATGAGATTTATTTTGTTGAATGTTGTTCGCAGTCAACCAAAATAGCTTAAGACAACAATTACATTACTGCAAAGTTATGAGACATTCCAAACCTGTTTCGACAATTTTATTTTTGATAACGGAAAGAGATCTATCCAATTGTCTTGTACAAAGCGTTCCAGTTGCGTGAGATTTGCTAGTCTGACTTTGTGTCATTGGTACAGGAAACTGTGAAATGATCGTTCAGTTGCTCCCCTTCTAAGGGGCAATGGCCTAAACATGAATAAAGCACCCTCTCTCCTCTTCTCTGCCTCTCTCTCTTCTCTCTTTTCTCTCTACTCTCTGCCTCGTCTGTTCTGCTTCTGCTCTGTCTGTCTGTTACGTCTCTGTCTCTCCCTGCCTGTTTGTCTATCTATTTGTCTGTCTCTCTGCCTCTCTGTCTGTCTGTCTCTGCCTCTTCTGTCTGTCTGTCTCTGTCTCTCCCTGCCTGTTTGTCTATCTATATGTCTGCTGTCTGTCTGTTATCTGTCTGTCTGTCTGTCCTCTTTCTCTGCCTGTTGTCTATCTATTGTCTGTCTCTCTGCCTCTCTGTCTGTCTGTCTCTGCCTCTGTCTGTCTGTCTGTCTTCTGTCTCTCCCTGCTGTTTGTCTATCTATTTGTCGTCTCTCTGTCTCTGTCTGTCTGTTCTCTCTGTCTGTCTGTCTGTCTCTGTCTCCCTCCTGTTTCTCTTTGTCTCTCTTCTCTTCTTCTCTCTCTCTCTCCTCTCTCCTCATCTCTCTCTCTCTCCTCTCTCTCTCTCTCTCTTTTATTTGTCTGTCTATCTATCTGCCTACACGAGACCGTAAACAAGAAAGAGAAAGAGAGGGAAAACAAAAACCGTATAAAAAATAAAGTAACGCTCCCCCCCCCCCCCCCCACACACACACACACACACAAAAAGAAGAAAAAAAGTAGAAAAAAAACAACAACAAAAAGCAACAACTGAAGTCCTATTTCTCCAACATGGAGGAGACAGATGAGCGAGGCTGAGCTGCCTTTGAACAGGGATGAGCACCATGGTGTTTATGTCTCTCTGTGTGTCCCCCCTGGGCTTTGATGTCGTCTGTACACAGGGGAGGGGGGGGGGGAGGAATGAGTTAGCCCTGCAGTATTTTATACTCATTAAGGGGGCAGTCTTCTTCGTTCGTCACTGGGCTGAACTACGGGGTGGATGTTGATAGACTTCTTCTTTTTTTTGGGGTAATATATCGACAGAGGATGGGGAGGAGTGCGGATGTGGGTGGGGAGAAGTAGGCGTATGTGACGTCATGTAGATCTGACGTATTTAAGAAATCAACTAACTTTTTGAAAAATTCTCTGTGTGACATCTGTTTTGTTTTCATCTGTGTGCGTGACATTTAGTCGCTGTTTTTGTTTCCATCTCTGTGCCATCTACTTTCTGTTTGTTTGGAAGTTTTCTGGTTTTGTTGTTGATGTTGTTGTTGTTTTACGCTCTCTCTCTCTCTCTCTTTCTCTCTCTCTCTTCTCTCTCTCCTCCTCTCTCTCTCTCTCTCTCTCTCTCTCTCCTCTCTTCTCTCTCTCTCTCTCTCTCTCTCTCTGCCTCTCTCTAACTCATTCTTTCATCTACCCCCTCTCCCTCACTCTACGGCCAACCAAACTGTCCGTCAACATTTAGCGTTGCAGTAAAGATTAACATACAGAATTTGCCAACAAGCAAAAACAAATAAACAAGCAAACAAACAAACAAAAGCAACAAAACAACAACAGCAACAACACAACAACACAACACAACACAACAACAACAACAGCAACAGCAACAGCAACAACAACAGCAACAAAAAGCAACAGCAACAACAACAACACCAACAACACACAAACCCTGCAGTCCTGTGGAAGACACCGAGGTCGAAACGCGGTGTTTTCTGTGTTGCCCTTGGTGTCATCAGCTTGATGCTCTGAAACTCAACTTTGTGATCTTCCTGAATTCCATTCTGTCACACCTTCCCTTAACACCCCCGCCCTAATACCTCAACACTTTCGACATTCATAAATTGATACCTTTGCTTGCACTTTACTTGTTGTTGTGTTAAAATGTTAAGAATTAAAAGAAAGAAAGAAAGACAAAAGAAAGAAAAAGAAAGAAGAAGAAAAACGAAAAAGAAAAAGAAAGACGAAGAAAGAAAGAAAGAAAAAAAAAAAAAAGGAAGATGACACACAAAAAAGAAACTTAAAAAAAAAAATTTTCCGCCAATTTACTAAGGATTTGAGGAACTTAGCAAAGGAAAATCAAACATACAAAAAACAACACCATGCAAACAAACAGACAAACAGAAAAGCAAAGTAATCCATGGCCAGAATACAAAACACGCGAAAAAGAAAACGAAAGAACGAAACTTGCGTTGTCTTTGTGCAGTTTCAGTCTACTATGACTCTGCCTTCAAACGAACAACAAACATTTCATCACTATCAC
>JAFLJL010015240.1:9688-25032 GCA_018398815.1 Conus ventricosus | reverse complement strand
TTCCCCACGACGACGAATCAAATCCAACAGCAGTAACAACCATACACTCTACCGCAATGATAATCAATAATTATAATCAAGATGATAATGATGAGTGACGACAACAATACTGATCCGCTGCTGACAGTAATGATGATGATGATGATACGTAATGGATGACAACAATAATTACTGGGTGCGGATATTGCAGTAATCTTCATCATCATCATCAATCAGCATCAATCATCATCATCATCATCATCATTAGCACCACCATACCAGCAGCAGCTCACGCAACAAACAACACCAATTGCCATTCTACTCTACAACTACACTAAACAATTGACCACACAGCCTTGAGTAACATCACGCATCACTCTCCCTCCTCGTCCTCGTCCAGGAATGAGCGCTCGCCCCTTCGCCGGAAGTGCCGCCATTGTGGAAGTGGAGTGGAACGGCAAACGCCTGACGGCCAACGCCGACCCTCTTCCTTGTCGGCTCCATCGCCAGGGGGCAGCGAGCCAGAGGCCCCATCGTCTCCGCCAACCCAAGACAACCAGTGCAACCACGTCACACGGCTATTCCCCCTGCTGCATCGATGCCCCCCACCTCGGGTTTGGAAAAAAAGCCCGGGTTTTTCCAGTGCGAGACCCGAGTGGTCATTCTTATCATCCGATCTTTCGAGAAGAGGCGAGTAATTATGTGGTGTAAGGCGGCGACGTTGGGGGCACAAGGGCCGAACTATCTACTCACGTGTATGCTACGGTGGCGCGTTTCGTGAGTACCCTCTGTGTGTGTGTGTGTGTGTGTGGGGTTTGGTGTTTGTGTGTCTGTGTGTGTGTCCAGTTTTTGTTTTCCTGCCATCTGTCCGTCTGTCCTCTGGGCTGTCATCTCTTTCGTGTCTTCCTCTATGTCTGATGTCTGTCTTTGCCTGGCTGGGCGGCAGGGGGGGGCTCGGCTCCTTCTCTCTCCCCCACCCCCCACCCCTTCTTTCCTTCTGTCTGTCTGCCTTGTCTGACTATCTGTTGTCTGCCGTTGTCTGTCTCTGCCTGCATCTCTCCTCTTCTCTCCTCTCCTCTCTCTGCTCTCTCTTCTCTCTCTCCATCTCTCTTCTCTGCCGGGCTTGCTGGGTCTGCCTGTATGGCTGTCCTTTTGCTCTGTCTGTCTGACTGTCTCTCTGCTTTTTTCAGTGTTTTTTTCTGTCTGTCCTGTCCGCCCTGTCTGTCATGTTGCGGTGTACTTTGCCTGCTTGTCTGTCCTTTGTCCGTCTGTCTGTCGGTCTGTCTGTCTGTCACTCTCTTTAAGTCTATGTTCTCTCTCCCCTCGCCTCCCCCCCCCTCTCTCTCTCTCAGCCTTCTCGTGCACACGCGCGCTGCACTTAACAAGTGCGTCGTGCACGGCCCCTACGCACATTCTTTCTCCTGCATACCTGCTTGTCTGTGTGTCTGTCTGTCTGTTTTTTCGTCATTTCTGTATTCTGCATTTCTGGTTGTCGTCCGTCTTCTTTCTCCTCTCTGTTTCACCTGTCGCTTGCGTGTCGTTCTTGCAATGATCTGGTCGGCGCTGTCTGTCTGTCTGCAGGTCGGTCTGTCTGTCGAAGTCTTCTTGTTCCATCAGCAGTATCTGATGTCCATGGGTTTTCTTCGCAGTTTGTGCTTGACGTGTGTCTGCCACGCTGCCTGTCCTGTCTGCCTGTCTGCCATCCTGACTCTGTCTGCCTTCCTGACTGTCTGGTACTGCCTTCCTGCCTGTCTCAAGGCCTACCTGTCTGCCTTCCAGCTGCCTGCTCCTGTCTGCCTTCCCGTGACTGTCTGTCTGCTTCCAGACTTGTCTGTCTGCCTTTCCTGACTGTCTGCCTGCCTGTCTGCCTTCCTGGCCTGTCTGCCTCTGCCTGTCAGTCTGCAGGTCTATCCTGTCCTCCTGCCTATTTTTTTCTTTCTGTTTTTTTTTGTTTATCAGTTAACTGTCTGGGTCCCGTCATATTGGTAAGTTACTCCTGTCTGTCACACCTACTTGCACTCTCTCACTGTGTCTGGCGGCCGGGCTTGGTACCCTGTCGTCTCTTTCTCCTCCCACCTCGCTTTCTGTCATGTCTCGTCACGCTCTCCCCTCCTTTTCCTCGCCCCTCCCTCCTTCCCCTCCATCTTCCCTGTCTTCTCCTTGTTAGGCTGGGGTGGGGGGGGAGGTGGGGTGGGGGGGGGGGGGGAGGGTGTAGAAGGGGGATTCCGATCCAACTCCATAGTGGAGCATGCCTGCATCCCTTGGGTTCCTCTGGGGTGTGCCTGGTTCACTTCGTTACGGTCAGTCTGTGTGTTTTTGTTGTGTGTGTGTGTGATTTGTTGTGTGTGTGTGTGTGTGTTGTGTGTGTGTGCGTGCGCGCCTAGCGCGCGAAGTGCTGCATCGCTGTGTGGTTGTGTGTGTTTGTTTGTTTTTGTATTTTTTGCTAATCACACAGGCAGAACTTGCCCCCCCCCCCCCCCCCTCCCTCCCTCCAAATTTACAACTGTGAGAAATTTAAGAATCCACGACCGGAGAGCGTTTTGGTTTTGAAGGTTTTAGCATCATGCTGAACAAAGATGAAACCGTATTTCATTGACACAGGGCACGCCTTGCACGTGCATCACGCTGGCCACGTAATGACCTACTCAGCGTTGGAACAGGCAAGAATGTCTTGGTCCTCTTGCAGTTGGCCGCCAGGGTGTGCACAAAGCCAAAGCTGATCAGGAGAAGAGGGGTGATTCACGAGCACACTGTGTGGGGTCAATCACAGCAGGGACAGCCAAGCTTGACAGGAGAAGGGGGTGATTCACGTGCACGACTGTGTGTCAACACAGCCAAGCAGACCAGAAGAAGGGGGTGCTTCACGTGCCCACGTTGAGGTCTCCAGTGCATTGGAAATGTTGGGTTTTCCTCGTTTAAATAGTTTTCCCGGACACAGTAATAGGGAGGGAACGGAAAACGGATCCTTGTCGGTTTATGGTGTATGTCGTTTGCAAAAAATAAAGTAAAAAGTGTCGAATTTTTCAAAGAAGGTTAAAGTAAATCCGCCAGTTAACAGGGGACAAACAAATTACAAGACAAAACACGACGAGTTTCGATCTCTCGGGTCGTCGTCAGGCAAGATAAAACAACATTCAGGACAATGAAAACAACGAGCGATCACTTATCTTCTCAAATTCGCGGCGTAAGATGTGGTATTGGAAAGAGTTCCTGTCGTACTCCCCCCTAGCCCTCAAGATGGGGACAACCCGATCTTGCGCCGACTTTGTAGAAGATTGGTGAGAAAAGCAGACTTTGGAATTGGAATGGAAAACCTACTCACTGAGACGCGTATACGTATCGGCGGGAACAGCCGTGACTGTGATTCCAGATCATGGCGGAAGACAAGGATTTGGGAGTGAGAGTCCGGCAGACGGCAGAAACTGGGGTGGGGGGTTTCAAAAGGGGGGCGGGGGGAGGGGAGGAGGGGTGATGTAGATTTGGTTTTCCTTTCCTTGGCAGAGCCGTTCTATTCGAGAAACTTCCTAACTTCTCCAAATCGGACGTGGTGGCGGGGATGGAATGTTAGAGCAGGTGAACGTTCTTGGTCCGGCGGGTCACACTCCAAGTCACGCTGAAAGCAGCTTCTTTTTAATAAAAAGTGAAGCCGGGCTGAACACGTAAGCTTACATGTTGGTGCCTTATAGAGTAGTTTGAGTGGATCCGATCCAGACCGGCGTTGCTTGTCAGACAGGGGTAATCTACATGATGGGGAGGGCTGGATGAGTCAACAACTCCCTGACATGTGTCCTTGTCCTTCATTTCAGCTCCTTTCTTTCTTCTTCTTCCCCTCTTTTTATCTCTCTTTTGCTTTTTTTTTTTCTACTCGCCCTCGAGCTGTATGTCTGTTTGCAGTCTTTCTGCTCTTCTCTGTCTCTCATCGGTCGTCCGGTCTCGTCCCTTTGTCTCTGTCTGTCTCTCGGTCTCTCTCTTTGCTATTCAGTGGTGTTCCTCTGTCTCTGTGCATCTGTCATGTGCCTCTGTCTGTCTCTCTGTCACACCTCTCTGTCTGTCTGCCTGCCTCTCTGGCCTGGCGGTGTGGCTGCTTGCGTCTGTCAGTCCTTTCTGTCCTGCCTGACTGTCTGTCTGTCAGTCCTCTTTGTCTGTCTGTCTGTCTCTCTGCATGTAGTTGTTTGCATGTCCATGCAAATACGAGTGTAACGCATAATGTCTATCCGGTTTTCTATCTGTATGTCAGTCTATCTATTTATCGTGCCGGCGTCTACCCCTCTCTCTAATCCTTCGATCTATATACGTCTTTTTTAGCCTATCTATCTGTCTACTATATATCTAGTCTATCTGTGTGTCTTTCCTTTCTATCTATCCAATCATTTTTCTCTACCTGCTTGTCTACTATCTTTCTTTGAATATGGTTTATAATTGTGTGTGCGTGGCGAACGTTTGTGTTTACTGGCAGAGAAGAGAGAGAAGAGAGAGAGAGAGAGAAGAGAGAGGAGAGAGAGAGAGAGAGAGAGAGGCGCACATGTGGTTAGTTTGGTATGGTAGAGGGGAGGTGACGGTAGATGGATGGTAAGGTGGGGGGGGGGGAGCTTGCACAAGCGTGCGTGCGTGTGTGAGGGAGCGCACGAGTGCAGCACACTACCAATCCATCTTCTGGTTTTCTGTGGCTATGATGGACTCACACCATCCTGTCATCTTCTGTTCTGTTGGACATGATTCTTGCTGCCTCCTAATGGCTCGCTTGTATCGTCCGATGTAGAGAACGAGTGGAGAATGGAGAGAGAGAGGCGGGGGGGGGGGGAGGGAAGAGAGAGTGTGGTAGAGAGATGGGGGGAAGGAGGGAGAGATAGAGAGGGGGAGCGATGATAAAAAGAGGGAGGGAGAGAAAGAGAGATTTAAGGGAGGGAGAGGGAAAGAGTGAAAGTGAAAGGAGAGAGATAGAGAGAGAAGTGAGGATGGCTGTGGAGAGAGAGAGAGAGACGAGAGAGAGATCGAGAGAGCGAGAGAGAGAGAGAGAGAGTTTTCATTTTGGAAGAAAGGGTAGGAGGTTTCATAAATAAGACTTTTTTTACATTCAGCCTCTGGCACACACACACACACACACACACACACACACACACACACACACACACACACAACCACACACACACATAAACACACACACACTACACACACACACACACACACACACACACACACACACACACACACACACTGCAAACAAATTGGTCACAAATACAACTGTATACAAGAATTAAACAGATACGGGGAGAAAGGTAGAAAAGGATTGGAAAAAAAAAAAAAGTAGCGGCGAAATCGTGTAGAAAATCATGCAGAATGTAAAGCCAGCGAAGAAGAAGAATGATAGAAGAGATCGAGAGAGGAGAGAGAGAGAGAGAGAGAGAGGGAGAGAGAGAGAGAGAGGATAGAGAGAGATGAAGAGGAGAGAGAGATGAGGATAATAGAGAGAGAGATGATGAGGAGAAAGAAAGATGAAGAGAGAGAAGAAGAAAGAGAGAGATGAGAGAGAGAGAGAGAGAGATGAGAGAGAGAGAGAGAGAAGAGAGAGAGAGAGAGAGCGATGGCGGCAGAGGAATCGAGGGAAGAGAGTAGAAAACGGGGGGGGGGGGGGGACCGAAAGACAGAGAAGGAGAAGAAAAGAAGAAGAAAAGGAGAGGAGAGAGAGAGATTGAGAGAGAGAGAGAGAGAGAGAGAGAGAGAGGAAGAGAGAGAGAGAGGAGTGAGAGAGAGATCTGAGGAGTACGATTACTTCCTTGTTCTGTTCAAGTTGCCCATTATGAAGAAATTGCAAACCTCTTCTCGATGCAATCACGCCGTGAACACAGCGACTAAACTCAGAGGAAAAATCAACAACGACAACAACATCCATTGAAATAACAGAAAAGGAGATAAATTTCTCGGTACAACCAGGACCTCCTGTCCATCCCCCAGTCTTCCCTCCCTCCTCTGCTGTCTGTCTGCCTGTCTATCGGTCTGTCTGTCTGCCTGTCTATCTGTCTGTCCGTCGGTCTGTCTGTTCCGTCTGCCTGTCTCTGCTCCTCTCTTCCTCTGCTTGTCTCCTCTCCTTCCTTGCTTCTCTCTCTCTCTGTCTGTCTGTCTGTCTGTGCTATCTGTCTGCCTAGTCGCTCTGTCTGTCTGTCCGTCTGCCTGTCTGCTGCTCTGGCTCTCTCCTTTCCTTCGCTCTCTCTCTCGTGTGAAGATCTCTCCTCGTTCTCTCGTCTCTCTCTTCACCTCCTCTCTTCGCGGTCGCAGTGCTCTCTCTCTCTCTCTCTCTGACTCTCTCCTGCTCATCGTGTCGCTGCTTATATTCTGCATGACTTTCTACCCTGTTTGGCCGCTTTGGTTCTTCCTTTCCACTGTTTTTCCCCCATGTGGGGTGTTTACTGATTGGGGTGGATGGGTATTTATGCCCACTTTATTTGCAGTTTTCCGTGTGTGTACTTTTGGGTGTGTGTGGTGTACGTGTGTGTGTGTGTGTGTGTGTGTGGGTGTGGTGTGTGTGGTTGTGTGTGTGTGTGTGTGGGGGGGGGTGTGTGGGAGAGAGAGAGAGAGAGAGAGAGAGAGAGAGAGAGAGAGATTGTGTGTGTGTGTGTTGGGTGTGTGTGTGTGTGTGTGGGTGTTGAGTGTGTGTGGGTGTGGGTGTGTTGTGTGGTTTTGAGTGTGTGCGTGCATGCGTGCGTACGTGAGTGCGCGCCCACGTGCGTGCCTGTGTGCGTGTATTTGTTATTGTGGAGAAACTCAAAAGTAAGAATTAAACTGTTTAAAAAAAAACCCAACCAAACCAAACAAACATCAAATGAAACACAAAACCACTGTACGAAATAAAGATCTGAAACAGCAATTAATGGATTGAGCCAACTGGCTTATCATAAGGAATTCGTATAAAATTTAAGAGAGACATGGTAAATCTCTGGAATATGCAGCTTTGAAGCAATCCTTTGCTAAATCTGAAAATCGGAATCAAAGCAGGGGCAAAAGTAATAGAACTGTGTTCTGTTGTACAATTTCAAGGCGCCACAATCACATTTCAGTATATTCTGACATTTTTTGTTCTGAATGGCATTTATTTTTAATCGAAATAATATCGAGAAATTAATTATAACTTATTCACAACCTTATGTCAAGAGGTATATGCAGTTAATTTTTTTATTGGGTTCCTTCCCTTTGCTTCATAGCCGGAAATGAATGGGCGTGACAGGATTGCTCGAGCGGGTGCAAACAATTTTGTCAATACGGCTACTATTCAAATCCGGGGGGAGTTGGGGGGGGGAGGGTTCCGCCCTATGAGCTTACATAGGATATTCTCTCTTACAAAGAGACCATCTTTTGAAAATTTGAGGAATAACGACAAAGAAAGTGTTCTCTCCCCCGAATAAACAAACCCGACTCTTCTATACTCTGTTGTACGGAACTTTCGAGCAAGTAATCTTTTAAAAAGGGCTTTCCTCAGTTAGTCCCAGTAAACCGTAATACAAACAGGATTATATCCAAGTCACTGTAAACAACTTCTCTCCCTTGTATTATTTCGGTGTGTGTGAGTGGTGTGGTGTGTGTGTGTCTGTGTGTGGTGGTGTGTGTGGGTGTGGTGGTATGTGTGTGTAAAAGAGTGCAGATGTTTTTATTTCTCATCTACGTTTTTGGTAGCGGTTTGCAATCTTGATGAATGGTCACCGTCAGTTTCACATTGCACAGGGCGAAGAAGGGAAAGCAGATGTGTCAGACATTAGCAGGGAGTTGCAGTGTGTTGAAGAGCCTATGTACCAAATTGTTACATATTATATTTCTGTGTGTGAAAAAAAAAGTCAAAGAAACAACTGACCTAGGATGAAGAACAATGAAAAAAAACGAACAGGAGTTATAAAACCCATCAATGGCTGATAGATCATGTTAACTCTTTCGGCATCGATCAGAAATAGCTTTAAAACACGCGAAGCTGTTCCTTCATATAGATTGATTTTCTGTGAGCATTTGGTAAAATCTTCGAGAATGAACTTCGAAACGCATAAACAAGAAAGAGAAAAATAGAAAAAATGCTTGCAGTTGTCCAAAGCGCGGTGGTGTTGGATTAGGCGGAGAGTGGCTTGAGCAGAACGCTTCTGCGCCCACGAGTGTCACATGGGATGTGAATTGTACATAACCGTGTTTCAGCGATCAATCAACGAATCACGAAAGGCCAGTGTAACCTACTAGGAAAACAGCGATCTAGCCGACGCTGTGGATTCGAGTAATGGTGTGAACATCGAGCGGCTGTTGACAGCAAGCATCGCTTTGCACGCCCCTGGTTTTGACACACTCTTCAACAAACCTAACGCAAGCTAGATTTATTGTCGACAGAGAGAGAGAAGAGAGAGAGGATGAGAAAGAAGAGAGAGAGAGAAGTAGAGAGAGAGAGAGAGTAGATGCGCTCCCTGTGAATCTACTGAACCGCGATGTCACATTCAAACGTGTCTCATTTCTCTCAACATGAAAAAGTGCATCTTAGCGACGAAAATTTGGAGAGTTTGTTAAATGTACCACAAATATGTTATACCCTGTTTACTCAACAGCGAAAGAGGTGTCTTTGTGATCAAGATTTCACGTTCAGGTTGGATGTAAATCCAAGAAATAAATATCTAACATGTCCAGATGGTCTCACACAGCTTATTGTGAATGGGGGGGGGGGGCAGTAATGTCTTTTTAAGGAGTAACCATCGAGTGTAAAGGAACGCGAGGAGAGAGTGGTTAAGAGACATGCAACTGCACTGAAGGGAGTATGTAAAGAACGTGAGGAGAATAGTGGAAAGAAGACATGCAACTGCACTGAAGGGGGTGTATAGAACTTGAGGAGAGAGTGAATGAAGATATGCATCTTGCACGGAAGGGGTGTTAGAATGTGAGGAGAGAGTGGAAGGAAGATATGCAACTTGCACTGAAGGGAGTGTAAAGAACGTGATAGAGAGAGTTTAAAGAAGACATGCAATCTTGCACTGAAGGGGGTGTATATAATGTGAGGAGAGGATTTTGAAAGAAGACATGCACTGCACTGAAGGGGGTGTATAGAATGTGAGGAGAAGAGTTTGAAAGAAGACATGCAACTTGCACTGAAGTGGGTGTGTAAAGAACGTGAGGAGAGAGTTGAAAGAAGAAATGCAACATTGCCACTGAAGGGAGTGTATAGAACGTGAGGAGAGAGTGGAAAGAAGGAGATCACTGGCACTGAAGGGAGTGTAAAGACCGTGAGTAAGAGTTGAAAGAAGAAATGCCAGATCATGGCACAGGAAGGACTGTAAAGAACGTGAAGGAGGAGAGTGGAAAGAAAGACTGCAACTGCACTGAAGGGAGTGTAAAGAACGTGAGGAGAGAGTTGAAAGAATACATGCAACTTGCAGCAGAAGGTATTGACTGCTGTTAACCCTGAATCTAAGGGGCAGTTGGATGTAGGGGGAAAATCGGTTACATTTCTGACCCTCAGGTCCATTCAGTACTATGGGGTAACGAGTACGATGTGCAGTCAGTACTGAATGGTGTACAAGGACTAATGTGGCATTCAGTACGGATGTGGTACCAAGTACAATGTGGAGCATTCAAGTACTGATGGTGTACAATGATCGATGTATCTTCAGTACTGATGAGTGTACAGTGCGGATGTGCATTCAGTACATGATGTTGTACTAGTACGATGTAGCATTCATACTGAGTTGTACAAGTACGCATGTGCATTCATTACTGTTGGTAGTCCAAGTACGATCGTAGATTCCAAAGCGGAGGAACCTACCAAAATGTTTTTTCTTTTTAAAAACTTTACCGAACCGAATAGTGATACGCCATCCGTTGACGTGACGGCGTTCGGGCCAACAGTTTTCAATTGATGGTTATGTGTGTGTGTGTGTGGTTGTAACTATATCGTACCTTACAATTTAGACAAATGGACTGTATGATGACGAATCATCTGCCTCATAATTGAAAAAGAAATTGCATCAAATATTTTCTGTATTGTAAAATATTGTACATCCACTAAAAAGGTGGATACATTTTTTCATTTCATTTAAAAGATTGTACCTTAGATTTGAAATATTGTGCGTTATATTTACACATATTGTACAATGTGTTTGGAAAACTTATACATTGTGACTTGAAACAATTTACCTTGCCTTGAATTTGAAAGTATCGTACCTCATGTTCAAATTACGGTACTAATTTAATGGGATTTGTTGTTTCAGACACAGCACAGTTTTTCGGAATTCGGTTTTGTAAAGCAGTAACTTCTTCTGTTATTATACTATTTAGATAATTGTTCTGAAGCTGAAGATGTTTGAAATAAAAAAACAAAAACTTAACATTGTGTGGCTGTTTCGGGAAAATAGGGGTCATTGAAACAAATGGAGTGGCCGGTAATTCATTGTATTGATTGGAATTGTCTCCTGTGTGGGTAAATGTATGGAAGTTACTGCTGGAGCAAAAAACGAGATGAATCTAAGTGGTAGGAGTCGCCGTCATGGTATTGTATGGTGGGCGAAAGAGTGCTCTCTCTGTTCTTTACGTATGGATGGAAATCTCTCTCTCTGTTCTTTACGTATGAATGGAAATCTCTCTCTCTGTTCTTTACTTATGAATGGAAATCTTCATCTCTCTCTCTCTCTCTCTCTCTCTCTCTCTCTCTCTCTCTCTCTCTCTCTCTCTCTCTCACTCTCTCTCAATTTTCACGTTTTCCTTTTCCTTTTCATCGTTCATAGTATTCGCAGACTATAAAACTTGTGGTGTTTCCCCATCTCACGAACTATTCCTCTCTTCTTTTTGTTCATGCATGTTAAGCGCCGTTGTGAACTATTTCGTGTCAGACGGTTCCCAGCATTGATCCAAGTTGCAGTTTCGGGCTTGGGACAGCAGCACTGTGTCACAAGTTGTGTCCTGGCAGTGTCGTGCACCCAAAACTTTTGGCGCCCTCCCCAGGGATTGGCGGGACTGGGACCGGAAGGTCAGTCATGAGCTGGCATGTGGTTTCCATGTGATTAGCACGTGAGACTCGCCTCCTGTGGCTGACAGTGGTGATGATGAAGAGGACGACAGTTACAGCAGGCGGAAGGATGGTGACTCGGAGGATGATGACGGTGCTGCTGCTGCTGCTGTGCTGTGTCTCAACCTCGGGCAGTTGGCCGATGCTAGAAATGGTGAGGTTTTTGTTTGTTTTTTTTCGTTTTTTTTTTCTTTGGGAAGGGGGGGGGGGGGGGGGGGGGGGGAGGGTGTGTCTGTGTGTCTATCTGTTTGGTAAACTTCGTTTTTTTCTCTCCTGTCTTACGGTGTGCGACAGTGTCTCTTGACTGTCTGTCTGTCGTCTGTCTGTCTGTCTGTCTGTGTCTGTTCCCACTCTTCTTCGCCCCTGTATTCCTCGAAATGTATGTCCACCTTTTTCCCACCCTCTATGTATGTCTTCGTCTGTTTCTGTCCCTTCTCTTTCTTTGTGTGTGTGTGTGTGTGTGTGTGTGTGTGTGTGTGTGTGTGTGTGTGTGTGTGTGTGTGTGTGTGTGTGAGTGCGTTTGTGTGTGTGTGTGTGTGTGTGTGTGTGTGTGTGTGTGTGTGTGTGTGTGTGCGTGCGCGGTTGTTGTGTGTGTATGTGTGTTTTTGTGAGTGTGCGTGTGTGTGTGTGTGTGTGTGTGTGTGTGTGTGTGTGTGTGTGTGTGTGTGTGTGTGTAGTGATACAAAGAACTGTTGACAGAAATGTATATTTTCCTGAAACTGTTCTTTTCCCACGACACATCAAAAAACAACAGCAGTAACAACAAAGACAAACTACAGCAATGATAATAATAATATAATCATGATGATAATGATGATGACGACAACAATACTGATGCTGCTGCTGATAGTAATGATGATGATGATGATAGTAATGATGACAATAATAATGA
The DNA here is from genome assembly GCA_018398815.1 of Conus ventricosus. Taxonomy (NCBI): domain Eukaryota; kingdom Metazoa; phylum Mollusca; class Gastropoda; order Neogastropoda; family Conidae; genus Conus; species Conus ventricosus. Next base: position 13,147 of record JAFLJL010015240.1, on the reverse strand, counting down.
TGGTGCTGATATTGCAGTAATCATCATCATCATCATCATCATCATCATCATCATCATCATCATCATTATCACCACCACCAGCAGCAGCTCACGCAACAACAACAACAACAACAACAACTACACTAAACAATAACCACAAAGGCTGAGTAACATCACCATCACTCTCCCTCTCTGTCCTCTCCAGGAATGAGCGCTCGCCCCTTCGCCGGAAGTGCCGCCATTGTGGAAGTGGAGTGCTCGGGCAAAGCCCTGACGGCCAACGCCGACCTCTTTTCCTTGTCGCTCCATCGCCAGGGGGGCTCGGAGCAGAGCCCCATCGTCTCCGCCAACCTCAAGAACAACCAGTGCACCACGTCACACGTCTATGCCGCCTGCTTCATCGATGCCCGTGACGTCAGGGCGACCCGAGTGGTCATTCTTATCACCGATCTTTCGGAGAAGGAGGCGAGGAATTATGGGTGTAAGGCGGCGACGTTGGGACAGAAGGGGCCGAACATTACCACGTGGTATCTCACGGTGGCGCGGTTTCGTGAGTACCCTCTGTGTGTGTGTGTGTGGGTGTGTGTGTGTGTGGGTGTTTGTGTGTCTGTGTGGTGTGTCCAGTTTTGGTTTTCCCTGCCATCTGTCCGTCTGTCTCTGGCTGTCAGTCTCTTTCTGTCTTCCTCTGATGTCTGATGTCGTTGTCTGTGTATTGTCTGTAGCTGTCTGTGTCTGTTTGTCTCTGTCTCCATCTCTCTCCCACCCCCCACCCTCTTCTCTTCTCTTCTGTCTTCTGCCTCTGTCTTCTATCTGTTCTTCTGCCTTGTTTCGTCTTCTGTCTGCCTGATTCTGTCTCTCTTCTCTTGTTTGTCTCTTTTCTGCTCTCTCTGCATCTCTCTCTCTTGCCTTTCTGTCTGTCTGCCTGTATGTCTGTCCGTTTGTCGTCTGTCTGTCTGTCTTCTCTGCTTTTCTGTTGTTTTTCTGTCTGTCTGTCCGCCTGTCTGTTCATTTGTGTACTTGTCTGCTTGTCTGTCCGTTTGTCCGTCTGTCTGTCGGTCTGTCTGTCTGTCAGTCTCTCTTTCAGTCTCTGTCTCTCTCCCCTCCCTCTCCCCCCCCTCTCTCTCTCTGCCTCTCGTGCACACGCGCGCGCACATACAAGTGCGTGTGCACGCCTACGCACATTCTTCTCTGCATACCTGCTTGTCTGTGTGTCTGTCTGTCTGTTTTTCTGTCATTTTCTGTATTTCTGCATTTCTGGTTGACTGTCCGTCTTCTTTCTCATCTCTGTTCACTCGCTTGCGTGTCTGTTTGCATGTCTGTCGGTCGTCTGTCTGTCTGATGTCTGTCTGTCTGTCTGAGTCTTCTTGTCCACTGAAGTCTTCTTGTCCATCAGCCTGTATCTGAGTGTCCATGTGTTCTTCGCAGTTTGTGCGTGACGGTGTCTGTCCACCTGCCTGTCTGTCTGCCTGTCTGCCTTCCTGACTTCTGTCTGCCTTCCTGACTGTCTGTCTGCCTTCCTGACTGTCTGCCTGCCTGTCTGCCTTCCTGACTGTCTGCCTGCCTGTCTGCCTTCCTGCTGTCTGCTGCTGTCTGCCTTCCTGACTGTCTGTCTGCCTTCCTGACTGTCTGTCCTTCCTGACTGTCTGCCTGCTGTCTGCCTTCCTGCCTGTCTGCCTTCCTGCCTGTCTGTCTGCAGGTCTATCCTGTCCACCTGACTATTTTTTTCTTTCTGTTTTTTTTTAATCAGTTAACTGTCTGGTCCTCATATTGTGTAAGTTACTCAGTCTGTCCACCTACTTGCACTCTCTCTCTTGTCTGTCTGTCTCTGTCTGTGTACCTGTCTGTCTCTTTCTCTCCCACTCTCGCTTTCTGTCTGTCTCTCACGCTCTCCCCTCCTTTTCCTCCCCCTCCCTCCGTCTCCCTCCATCTTCCCTGTCTCTCCTTGTGAGGCTGGGGGGGGGGTGGGGGGGGGGGGGGGGGGAGGGGAGTAGAAGGGGGATTCCACCCATAGTGGAGCTGCCTGCATCCCTTTGTCTCTGGGTGTGCCTGGTTCATCACGGTCTTTAGTGTGCTGTTGTGTGTGTGTGTGTGTGTGTGTGTGTGTGTGTGTGTGTGTGTGCGGCGCGCGCGCGCGAGTGCGTGCATGTGTGTGTGTGTGTGTGTTGTTTTTTTGTTTTTGCTAATCACACAGCAGAACTTGCCCCCCCCCCCCCCCTCCCTTCCCCATTACAACTTGAGAAATTAAGATCCACGACCGGAGAGCGTTTTGGTTTTGAAGGTTTTTAGCAGTCATGCTGAACAAAGAGTGAACCGTATTCATTGACACTGGGCACGCCTTGCACGTGCATCACGCTGGCCACAGTAATGACCTACTCAGCGTTGGAACTGGGCAAGATGTCTTGGTCCTCCTGCAGTTTGGCCCCAGGTGTGCACAGCCAAGCTGACAGGAGAAGGGGGGTGATTCACGTGCACACTGTGTGGTCAACACAGCCAAGCTGACAGGAGAAGGGGGGGATTCACGTGCACACTGTGTGGTCAACACAGCCAAGCTGACAGGAGAAGGGGGTGATTCACGTGCACACTGTGTGGTCTCCAGTGTCATTGGAAAGGGTTGGGTTTCCTCGTTGAAATAGTTCCCTTCCTTTCTTTCGCTGAAAACGGATCCTTGTCGGTTTATGGTGTATGTCGTTTCAAAAATAAAGTAAAAAGTGTCGAATTTTCAAAAGAGGTTTAAAGTAAATCCGCCAGTTAACATGGACAAACAAATTACAAGACAAAACACGACGCGTTTCGATCTCTCGGGTCTTCTTCAGGCAAGATAAAACAACATTCAGGACAATGAAAACAAACGAGCGATCACTTATCTTCTCAAATTCGGCGTAAGATGTGGTATTGGAAAGAGTTCCTGTCGTACCCCCCTATCCCCAAGATGGGGACACCGATCTTGCGCCGACTTTGAGAAGATTGGTGAAAAAGCAGACTTTGGATTTGGAATGGAACCTAGCTCACTGAGACGCGTATACGTGGATCGTGGCGGGGAACAGCCGTGACTTGTGATTCCAGATCATGGGAGGAAGACAAGGATTTGGGAGTGATGAGTCCGGCAGACGGCAGAAAACTGGGGGTGGGGGGTTTCAGGGGGCGGGGGGGAGGGGAGGAGGGGTGATGTAGATTTGGTTTTTCCTTGGCAGAGCCGTCTATTCGAGAAACATCCTAACTTCTCCAAAGTCGGACGTGGTGGAGGGGATGGAATGTTAGAGAGGTGACGTGTTGGTCCGGGGTCACACTCAGAGTCACGCGGGAAAGCAGCTTCTTTTTAATAAAAAGTGAAGCGGCTGAACACGTAAGCTTACTTGTTGGTGCCTTATTAGTAGTAGTTTGTGGATCCGGATCCAGGATCCGGCGTTGTGCTTGTCAGACAGGGGTATCTACATGTTGGAGTGTCTTGATGGTCAACAACTCCCTGACATGTGTCTGTCC